>WHYT01013764.1:0-18883 GCA_009806455.1 Tetrax tetrax | reverse complement strand
TTTTTTTTTTTTTTTTTTTTTTTTTTTTTTTTTTTTGTCTTTAGAGTTTAGACCGACTCCGATATTTTTCACAACTGTGTTTAAAAACAGGAGAGAGATACTGGTGTATGACTGCCTGATAAAATTCAGGAACTGAAGTATAAAAAATATTAAAAAAGAAGTTAAGGATTTATTAAATTCTTCAGAGAATCAAGGAAAAATACAATCTATGTCTCCCACAGGTCCCATGCTTTTTAGCTGTCCACCTTATATATTGTCTGTGGAGGCCCTGTCATACCTATTTCTCCTAGCTTCTGTGTTGTGGCTTTTAACTACAGACATTTTCAATGCTAGCAGCTCTGTAAGCTTGGCCAAGTAAAATATTTTGAATGCTCAATGTGTGTATGCAGGCTTGACTGTTACTAGCCAGCTGCAATGATGCACACTAAGTCAAATAAAAGGAACCATTGTGGAAATTAAAAATATCCCCTTCCCTAAGCCCAAGGCCCCGCACCCCAACTGTTAGCCAAAATTATAAAAAACTAGCATAACAAGAATAATTGTAATTATTTCACATAGGAATTGGTAATATGAGTTATTGATCTGGATAATATTGATTGTAAACTGGAATGGCAACTTCTGGTATTGCAGACTTCGTTTATGAAGTGCTACGTGCCATTAAAATAACTAGGTTCTGAGGGCAATTTGACTGTCAGAAAGCTCAGAAGAATCTGGAACACCAGTACCATCCAAACTGTTTTACTAATTTTTGTCATCCACCAACACGTCAATCATATTGATGACTGATATGCATTTTTGTTGGCATTCCTGCCACCCTGCTGCAGGTATGGGACGGTAAGAGACGGTTGTGTCATACATTATTTTAAAAACCATATGGTGATAGATAACTGTGTCAACATGAACTGTGTAAGGACATAAGGCATCCAGGAGAACAAATTATTAAATGATGTTTGATGTGTTTCAGCTTTCTGGTTTTTTTGTGTTTTGATCGGTTGTTTTTTTTAAGGGTGTCATTGTTTCTTGGAGACTTCTTCCTCATGGAGAAAGGAAGAAGGCAGCTGGAAATTTAAATCTCTGTGCTAGCAGATAGAACTAATGCAGTTGTGTTAGATAGTTATCAAGCTGGTGTTTTTAACTTTGAGTTCTACCAGTTCATGCTGTGGTTGGTTTGCCCCTGATGTAGACTGCAGCAGAGTTGGGAATAAACAGATCTGGCCCAAGTCAAAGTATTTTAGCTTGGAATACTGAGAGAAATGAAATCTTGATAAAGTGGTGCAGTACTCTCGTACTAGTCTCTTGGGATTACAGAGTACTTCAGGACCCACTGGGCTATGGTAGGGTTTCTACCTCTTCCTGGCTCTGAGAATGTTTTAAGGTTTTAAACTTTCTAGGACACTCCTGTTGGCCTAGACCAGTCAATCATGTTCGGTCATGGATGTGTGCTGAACCCTGCTGTGCAGTCTGTAGATTACAAAATTAATGCCTGAGGTGTTTTGAGAACTACTTTCATCCCTCTTCACCTTCCCCCACAAGACATTTTCCTTCCATTCTCTTGTAATGCCCCAGGATTTAGCCACTGAGAAACGAAATAAATTAACAAAAAGCAAGGACACCTGACAAGGAAGTGAGGACCGCAGTTTTAGAAAGAATATTTTACTGTAGGAACTCAAAAGCACTCAAACTGTGGCTCTTTAACGTGCCTTGAGGTTCTTCCTACCTTATCTGAACTTGGCCTTTTTAATGAGACAATGCACCAGCAGTATTTTCTGTTGGGTAATGTGTCTTTCCCTGTCTCTCCTGCCACCCCTTCTTTCAAATCTTTACTTGTAATGTTGACTGACTTCCCTAGTCAGAACAAAATCTTGCTCTTAAACATAGCCTGCATTTCTACTCCAAAACTACCACCATGTTGTTTTTCCATCTCTACTACTTTCAGATTCTTGTGCTACTTACTGCATGAGATGAGTCAGTGTTTGAAATGCAGTCAAAATTCCAGATTTGCAGCCTTGATGGCTGTCAGATACACTTTTAATCAGGTGTCTGAAAAACTGGCAGCTGCCTGGAGTGCTGTGTAGCAAGGGAGGTTGCGGGCTGGCATTCATTGCAAAGAACCAAGTAGAATATATAATTTAATATAAATTCCACACTGCCTTCTGCCCCATGCAAAGGCAATAGCATGGTCTCTTTTGTGTTGCTGAGTGTTACTCCCTAGGGTCCCTGCCCCAAACCCTCTGCATCCTTACTGCCCAGCACCTTGTTATGGCTTTAAAGAAACTATGTGTGTATTGCTAGCCATCACTTTGTAAAAAAAAAACAACAAACAAAACCAAAAAACCTGTTTTCAGAACTGTCATCTAAAAGCTGAGGTTTTAACTACTGCTTTTAACTGTCCTTATCTCACAGCTAAAAATGCCTTAATGGAAACAAAAAGTTGCTGTATTAAAAATATATTTTCTTCTAAAGAAGATGGAATTGAGATGCCATCTGTACTACTTCTGGCTCCCATTCAGCTCCTTCAAATGAATGCCAAATTAGCAGCAGCACGTCTTCCTCCCCACTTCCTTCTCCGTCCTGTAGTTCTTTCTCTAAGGTTCATCCAAAATCCTTGGGAAAGTAAGGAATATCATCTTTGCAAAAAAAATTCAGTGGGAATTTTTCATTTATTCTGGTCTTTATTCCCTGTGGCTGTTTTAGCCCTCGTATTTCATTCCTGAGGTTTGACTTCTCTTCCCTGCTGGAAGTCACTGCTTACCTGGGAAGTCTGGGCAGAAAGTAATGTTGATTCCTGCTGTGATGCTGCTTGGAGTTGCTGGCCTCGGGCATCACTGACCAAGGTCCACGGGCATCCTCTGACATTGGTCTCCACATGTTTCCCTTGTCTTCAGGATCTTCCCTTATTTCCCCAGACCTCTCCCTCGGCCAGAATCTCCACCTTCTTCTTTAAAGGTGTATTTTTAAATGTTTAATATTTTTTATGAGGTATTTGGGTTTTGCATAGGACAGAAGATGTTTTTGAGGTGGAGACAAAGTGACAGTGTAGCATGGATTATTTCTGCCAAACTAGCCTGGCTCTGTTTTGAAGAGAAAATGTAGATACAGTGTTTGTTTCATGAATGTAGTTCCTGGTGCAGTGTTTTCCAAACTGCAAATTGCAAGGCTGACACAAAGACAATTGTTCATGTTCGTGCATAACATACAATGCTGACTGGCTGGGTCTGCTGCCTGTACCTTTTTTATAACAATAGTACAATAGTATTAGCTGAAACTCTCCTGAATGCCTTAAAAGTTCTCTGCTCATCTCCCTTTTAAATAAAAATATTTTCTGTGATTTTTTTTTTTAAGTTTTTTTTTGCTAATTAATTTGGAGGTAGGGTAGGGAAAATTTTTTTTTGTGACTGGGGAGGGCTGCTGGCACTTGTGCCAGTGCTTAGGTGGGAAGCTTTTTCTTTCATATTTTTTTATCTTTAGGAAAAGGCTTAAAGCAATTCAAAAGAGGGTGAAGCTCTGAATTCTCCTATGGAGACTTGTTTTGTAGCCAGATTCCTGTGACAGAAAATGCTTTGCCCTAGCTCTCATGAAGCTTGGTCTGGGCTTTGTGATCAGCACTGTCCCAAAGAAGCACAACTGTTTAGGAAATTTATAGATAGCAATTTGGTCTCTAGTGTAGCAGAGGCTCATCTGTTAATTGCTTTGAAGATTAAAGTCAAGACCTTGAACTGGCATCTGAAAATGACTTTAGAGATAAGCCCCAACTGTGAACTTCCATCATCTCCTTCACAAAGCCTTTGGTATTTAGAGGATAATAGATAAGCACGGTATCCAGGACAGCATCTAACTGATGTAAAAGATTTGTTTTATGGAGACCTAAATTGTTTCAGGGCCAAAGATGCTTCTTCCCTTTAGATCTGTTATTCAGGGATCTCTCCAGTGAAGATTTGAGCAAATAAAAAAAATGTGTGAACATTAGGCCAGGTAGCTACACTGAAATGACAAATCAGTCAAGTATTGATAACATCTACTACATAAAAAACAGCCACTCCAATTTGCTGATTGAATTGATATGATTTTTTAATCTTAAATTAAGATGAATCTAAAGGAACATTTTCCTTAGTATGTGATGTTACTTCTTTTTGATGAAACAATGCTTGCTCGCTCTCTTCTGGTGCTGCGCTACTTCTCTGCTTACTCCCCACTCCCCAAAGCCAATTTGGATTGAGTTGAAATCCTTTGCTTAATGAAATGAAACATCTTATTCTGAGGTTGTTTAACCATTTTGTCATAACCTCTTTTTTTCAAGGCAGTTTCATTTCAAAATGTTTCTTGTTTTCCACATTAAAAACATTGAAGGTAAATGCTTCTGGCAAGTTAAACAATTTGCTTAGAGATGTTTAGAAATAACTGAATTCCCTAGTAGTTTTGGTTCCATCACTCAAAATGTCATTCTTCATCAAGAGCATCTCCATTAGTCAAGCATGATGCAAGCAAGTAGGGATGTTTTCTCAGAGATACTCTACTGTCAGCATGTTAGGGGCTGATTTGAATACAATGTTTGTTAAGTGAGCCCTGTGGATGGCATTTGTTTTTTATGGTGTTTGAGAGGAGTGCATAAGAAATAGTTGTTGCACTTGGCCAGCTAACAGGATAAAGTTGCAGACGCTCCATGCACCACAGAGCTTGTAGCATATTGCTAAATGGGGGAAAATTAAGACCTTCTGAGGAAGATAGTGACAACAGATTTAATTAGGAGGGGATACATTTAAGAGGAAAAGAACATCAGGTGTTCAAGTGAGGGAGATGAAGGTGAGGAGTAGACAACGAGCAAATAACTGGTGAAATCTAAAATAGAAATGAAGATGCTGCATGGCAGGTAATGACGGACAGTCTGGACAAATGCTGATCAGTGAGAAGCCTGATAAAAAGAAAGAGGTATGTTTCTAAACAAAAAAAACCCTCACCCAAACAACAAAAAAAACATATCCAAAACCTAACTAAACAAAAAACCAAACCAAACCAAAACTCCAGTGTCTACTTTGGCTGTTTCTGCTTCTTTCTGGTTCTTTTCTAGACTTCCCTTCCTACGATTGCCTTTTTTGAAGTTCATTTTTCCCGTTAACACTGGTGAAGTAGTCCAGCGTGGGATATGGTTTGCCTGTCTCATGGATTTGAGTAATACAGTCTGTCCTCTTTGCACTGCCTGGCCTGAAACATCAAACAGTGGAGTTATCCTTCTTGGTGGTTCCCTGCTGGTTGTATGGTATAGGTGGTTGTAGACGGATGACTAATGTAACTAGCAGCGTTGCTCAGCTTGGGGAAGTGCAGGAGCCCACGAGAAAACACTTCAGGCAACCACAGGCCCTTTCCAGCTGCAGCCAAGGGTGAAGGTATTAAGGAGATGTGGAAGTAAGTATAGGGCCCTGAGTTCTGTTTCTGGAGACCATGAAGGCACCTGGAGAGGGAAGAAAACCTTTCCATCCTCCCACTTTATAGGAGAGAAAGAAGGGAGAAGTAAGAAAAAGAAAGGACTTCCTTGAGTTTTAGAGCTCTTACTCAGCTGCTGTAGAGCTTTCTGAACATAATGCTGGGAGAGATCAGTGTTCCCCTTTTGCCCAATCAGCAAACTCCTCTGTTCTTTCTCTCTCTCTTTCCTGCCCCCTTCACTCCTACTGTTTATTGTGCTATATAAAGTGGATGTTGTTCTCTGCTACATCCTAGCCCTGCAGCTGGTGGTCTATTTTGAGAAGCAAGATGATGAAAAGAGGATCCTATGATTTGATTCAAATTGCAGCCCCTCTTACCAGCTCAACTGGGACTCTCCAAACCAGGAATGGTGCCTTCTCTTTGTTTTTTTTATTAGACATAAATATGCTGATCCTGTAGGTAATGGCTATCCTAAGACACGTGAACCAAGCACAACTGGGATTCTAGTTAACTTCAGGGAGCTGCAGATAATTTAATTTTTACTGTTTGTTTTCTTTGGAGCAAAGACTGACTACCCAGTACTTGCATAAATTGTGTGAAGAAGTGCAGAGCAACCCTAGAGAGCATGGTATTGCTTCTTTGTTCAGTTTTTCTCATAAGAGTACCTTAAAAGTTAAACTTCAATAATTATTGCTTACAGGTAGCAAAGAAGTATTGGTGCTCTTTGGCACATACTGCATACTTATCTGCTACCTGTGTTAAAATTGAACCTTCTGCAGAAGCAACGACAGTCACTGGTTTATTGACAAAAAAAAAATAAATTTCTTCAGCTTTAGAGGAAGATGGACATGAGTAACTGCTGGTTTATGTCCTGAACTGATATCTCAGTGAGACATAGACAAGGATTTTTTTTGTTTACTGGACATAGTGTTTATCTTAATATTTATTTTAATACTAATTTTTCTGATTTTTGAAAGGTAAGATGAGCTTCCTTTGCATGCATGAAGAAAATATTGTTTCTACATGAGCCCAAACTACAAATGTGCACCTGGAAAATCATATGTTTTTATCTCTGTGCAAAACTGAGACACTAATGATCTTGAATTCTACAACTCAAAATGCTGCATGTCATACTGTTACAATAATCTCCCCATACACCCTGTAAAAGTAAGGCATCCTAGGGCAATTACAAAATAACTTCACTGCATTTCAGATACACAACATGAATAAGGAAAATCTTTGTAACTGCTGTGACTAGCATGTATATATGTATGTATCTTTAACAAATTTGTCATAGAAGTCACAGCTGATGAAGAAAATTTTCAAGTGTTTCAGACAGTGACAGCTTTAAAGACATAAGAACAACATAATTTTTTTTTCAGGGGTATGATGTGTGTCTGAACTAAATTTTGACCACATTAGCTTACAGATAGTCCTAACTCAGGTGAGACTTTTAAAGCCAGTTTTGAAAGTTGCAGCTTCAAACTTCAGTATGTGTTGTCTTATCACAATTTCTTTAGTGCAGAAGTACTTGTGGAAATAGGGATAAATAGGGATAATTTTATATTTTCACCCAGAGAAAATTCATTGTGACATCTTATAGTTTTTTAAAAATTCTAATAATTAAAAAAAAATTTCCAAGTAGCACAGTGTTGTATTTTAAGAATTAAAATTGAAAACAAATAATTGATTGTGTAAGTTTTCAGTGGATTGGCTGGACTATGTTTCGCTGTCATTGATCAGGTACAGAAACGAACATCATCTTTCTAGTTTGAGCAAAACTGTGATGCCAGTTAAAGTTTTCCTTCAGTATGGGCTGTGGTGTTTTATCCACATATTGAGGATTCTTTCCTGGGCCAGGTCTTGATATGTTTTTGGCACCTGCTGCTCTCATTGACCTAACAGAGATAAGTAGGTAATACCATAGCCTGCAGTATCATCCTGTTGAAACTGAGCAGAGTTTAGTGAATAGCCTTTGAAATCCTGTTTGAAGGCAGCTGTTATTTAGAAGGCTTAAAATACTTATTATAGATAGCTTGTGACATCTACCTTATCTGCGATCAAAATAAAGAATTGTAAACAAAGCAGGAACGTTCAAAAATAACACAATAATACTGTACTGATTTCTCTTTTCTCCTTTTCTGTCTTCAGGCTATAAAACTCCTTGAAATTGAGTAAGTTTTTAAAAATTAAATAAATTTTAACAGAAGAAAAATATTTTTGTTTCTGAAACGACAATCAGAGAATGGTTAGGGTTGGAAGGGACCTTCAAAGGTCATCTATTCCAACCCCCCTGCAAGGAGCAGGGACATCCCCAACTAGATCAGGTTGCTCAGAGCCCCATCCAACCTGGCCTTGAATGTTTCCAGGGATGGGGGATCTACCACCTCTCTGGGAAACCTGTTCCAGTGTTCTACCACCCTCACTTTAAAAAAATTTTTTCCTAATATCTAATCCAAATCTACCTCCCTCTATTTTAAAACCATTACCCCTTGTCCTATCACAACAGGCCCTACTGAACAGCCTCTCCCCATCTTTCTTGTAGGCCCCCTTGAGGTACTGGAAGACTGCTATCAGGTCTCCCCAGAGCCTCCTCTTCTCCAGGCTGAACAGCTCCAACTCTCTCAGCCTGTCCTCACAGGAGAGGTTCTCCAGTCCTCTTATCTTCGTGGCCCTCCTCTGGACCCTCTGCAACTGGTCCATGTCCTCCTTATGTTGCGTGCTCCAGAGCTGCATGCGTTACTCCAGGTGGGGTCTCATGAGAGCAGAGTAGAGGGGCAGAATCACCTCCCTTGACCTGCTGGCCACCGTCCAATAGTAATATAGTGGGGGAACAGTAATTTTATTCTGCACTGATTAGAGATAAAATAACATTTATTCCAATCTGTATGAATTCTAGGGATTAATTACAGGTGTGAATGTTGCATTGATTTTTGTGCTCCTCAAAGTCACAGGGTGCTTGAATCTTTGAATTTTTTCTAATACCTGTCTACAATATTGGACCAGTTTCTGCCAATGTAAATTTGTATAGACACATTGATTACAGGAGTATTGTCAGCAAGAAATGTAGGCCATTATGAATGATACAGCTAGGACATGGATTATCTGTTTGTTATAACTTAATAACTACTATATTCTAAATAAAAAAAAAATCACCTGTTATTTAACCAAAGAAAAGCAAAAGGATCATTCTCTACTTGCTAGAAACTTGCAATAGGTCAGTCATCTAAGTCAACCCCCAACCTCTCAGTTCAGTAATCAACTGTTTGGATACTCTCCAAACGTTGTTGGAAGCTGTTTGATCTGCATCATTGAACTGGAAGATCGAATCTTAAAACAGTCCTGTTTTTATCAAGTGTTGAGACTAGGCATTAAAATGAGAAGGTAAAAAAGTGAATATCAAAGGCAAAAGAAGTTTGATGCTCTCAGATACCAAAAAAGTTGTTGTTGGGTTAGGCTTTGAGTGAGCTCTTGTCTGAAAGAGTGGAACAGATCTATCAAAGGGTCACTCTGTGCCTTTTCCGAGTTGGTGACATTAGGCTGTTTTGGAGGAGAATTGATAAGAATATTGATAACTGTTTACCTTTTTTAAAATTGGACTATATCAAGTCATACTAGAAACAATGATGACCACTAATTCACCAACTTGCCACCAGATGTTTAGGTATCTATTTATTATCTGTTACAATATTCTATAATGAAGCTCATTACTTCAGGCTTGTTCTTTTAGCAGTTGCTGTTGATAGCTCCTTAATTTCAGGCATGATTTTATTTTGAAGTTTTGATAATCCATAACTGATTTCAGCTGAACCTTTTTTATTTCCCCCCTTGCCCCCTTTGTCCCCAAAATTAGCCCTAGACTGCTTCACTGGATAGTCAGAACTGAGAAAGGGGTGATCTGCACACCTCACTGAATACTGTAGTTTATGGGCTTTTTGAGAAGCTAACTTGTGCTAATTGTGTAAGTGTAAAGAGTAGTTATGATGAATTGATTTGTCAAAGAGTACCCTGGTAGGTTCAGATTAATTCTTGAGAATGATTTTAAAATATGATTTAGACCTATGATGAGAGCAAGAAAAAGGGTCAAACTACGTTTTCACAGATCAAGTCATGCAGCTCTTTGGCTACCTAATAAGGCAACATGAGAGGACAAGTCCTCAAGACATCAGCAATGCTGTGATTGCAGTATTTAAACATAAACAGCATGACATAACCTGGGACTATAGCTTCAGCAGGAGAGGAAGAGTTTCTCTTTTTCATAACTTAGACTTTTCAGGTCCCCATCCATTTGTTCAGTACTTTGGCTGAATTGATAAGCTTTTCCTGAATTTCCATTACTTTGGAGTGGAGAAAACTCAATGCCTTGTAAAGATCCTGAAAGAGACCAACTAGGTGTATGGGAGGAAAGGAGGAATTTTTAACCAACCTCTCTTTGGAGCTGTACAAAAGGCAATTTGACAGATGAGTACAGAAGGAACGAATACAGATGGAATTGGTACACTTCCTTGCTGTGTGAATTGACACAGTTCATCACACATAGCTGCCAAATTTCTCCTTAGTTTAATGACCCAGTGGACACCAAGTAGCAGCGAATCTGTGGTTCTTGCTGAATGTTTCACTGAGCTCTGAATTAGAGACTCTTGTCATTCAGAACTGTGATTGTCATTTGCTCCCTAATTGTAGTTGGCATGTCTCACTTTAGTTTGACTTAATTGAGGTTGGCTTTAATTTCCTGAATAATATTTTTTTTTTCATAAATTGAGAAATAATATTTAAAAAAAATATATTCACAATATATCTGACTTTCTTGAACTTATTTACTAAAGGAAGCCTCCTTTAGGAAGGCTAAAGCCCTGACAGAATTAAATCTGGCCAGGGATGTCAAGGACAACACAAAAAGCTTCTTTAGGTATGTTGGGGATAAAAGGAAGATCACAGAGAATGTGGACCCTCTCCAGAAGGAGAGGGGAGACCTGGTTACTATGACACCAGGACATGGAGAAGGCTGAGGTACTCAATGAGTTTTTTGCCTCAGTCTTCACCGATAAGGGCTCTAGTCACATTGCCGAAGTTGCGGAAGGCAGGGACTGGGAGAGTGAAGAACCACCTACTGTACGAGAAGAGCAGGTTTGGGACCATCTAAGGAAGCTGAAGGTGCACAAGTCCATGGGACCTCCTGAGATGCATCCACAGGTCCTGAGGGAACTGGCAGATGAAGTTGCCAGGACGCTGTCTATATTTCAGAAGTCATGGCATTCTGGTGAGGTTCCCACTGACTGAAAAAGGGGAAACATAACCCCCATTTTAAAAAAGGAAAACAAGGAAAACCCAGGGAACTACAGGCTGTTCAGTCTCACTTCTGTGCCTGGCAAGTTCATAGAGCAGATTCTCCTGGAAACCATGCTAAGGCATATGGAATACAAGGAGGTGATGGGTGACAGCCAACATGGCTTCACTAAGGGCAAATTGTGTCTGACCAATTTGGTGGTATCTATGATGGGGTTACAGCATTGGTGGACAAGGGACAAGCAACTGACATCATCTACCTGGACACGTGCAAGGCATTTGACACTGTCCTGCATGACATCCTTTTCTCTCAACTGGAGAGACATGGATTTGACTGACAGACCATTCAGTGGATAAGGAATTGACTGGATGGCTGCAGTCAAAAAGTGGTGGTCAACAGCTCAATGTCCAGGTGGAGACCAGTGATGAATGGTGTTCCTCAGGGGCTGGTATTGGGTTAGGCCCCATTTAACATCTCTGTTGAGGACATGGACAGTGGGATAGAGGGCTTTCTCAGCAAGTTCGCTGATGACACCAAGCTGTGTGATGCGGTTGACACGCTGGAGGGAAGGGACAACATTCAGAGGGACATTAACAGGCTAGAGAGGTGGGCCCATGCAAACCTCATGAAGTTCTACCAGGCCAAGTGCAAGGTCCTGCACCTGGGTCATGGCAGTCCCAGGCACAAATACAGTCTGGGTGATGAATGGATCGAGAGCAGCCCTGAGGAGAAGGACTTGGGAGTGATAGTGGATAAGAAAGAAGCTCAATATTAACCAGCAATGTGCCCTTGCAGCCAGAAAGCCAACCACATCCTGGCCTGCATCAAAAAAAGCATGGCCAGTAGGTCAAGGGAGGTGATTCTGCCCCTCTGCTCTGCTCTCATGAGACCCCACCTGGAGTATTCTGTCCAGCTCTGGAGCCCCCAAGGTAAGAAGGACATAGACGTATTGGAGTGGGTCCAGAGGAGGGCCATGAAGATAAGAGGGCTGGAGCACCTCTCCTGTGAGCACAGGCTGAGGGACCTAGGGTTGTTCAGCCTGGAGAAGTGAAGGCTACGGGAAGACCTTATAGCGGTCTTCCAGTACCTTAAGGGACCCTACAGGAAAGACAGAGAGAGACTCTTTAGCAGGGCCTGTTGTGACAGGAAAAGGGGTAATGGTTTTAAAATTCAGGGAAGTAGATTCAAACTGGACATAAAGAAGAAATTTTTTTACAATGAGGGCAGTGGAACACTGGAACAGGTTTCCCAGAGAGGTGGTGGATGCCCCATGCGTGGAAACGTTCACGGCCACATTGGATGAGGCTCTGAGCAACCTGATCTGGTTGGAGATGTCCCTGCTCCTTCCAGGGGTCTTGGATTAGATGACCTTTAAAGGTCCCTTCCAACACAAACTTTTCTGTGATGATTCTATGATTCTAAATGCATTAATAAAGATGAAGAAGGCTAAATGCAAATATTAAACTGAAATTACTATTCTTTTGCAATGTGATAAATGTCATTTGAATTGCCCTTTCAGGCTGTGAGGGAAATGATCAAACCCACGGGAACAAATTGTCAAATAAATGCAGATGAGGGGCTACAGGAAGGGATCAAGGGAGTTGAGAAGCTTTATTTTATTTTTTTGTTTGGATTTTTTGTAAGCTTTTTGAACACAGTATTCAAAGAGTGATTGAACTTTGTTTGGCTAGTTTTACTATATACCATTTCATTTCCTATTTCACGAGGAAAGAAATAAAAGGACATTTCCATACCATTGGGACAGATTTACCTTACAAAGTACAAATAAGCATACCCTGTTAGCCGGTTGAGGACCTTTCTAATTACTAGAGTTTTGCCTCCTAATGTTAATTCGACAGACCTTCTGTAGAGGTTGGTGGGGAGCCTTCTCCACATCATGTATGTGACACTTTTCAGTGTACTTCCAGAGTCACACCTTCACAGGCTGTGCTTGAATAACAACAGATATCATCTGTTCATTTCAGGATGTTACTGGTTTCATCACAGTTCAGGATAAGAACCTGCCGATCTTCCATAATATTCTTAAATCTGGCAGTATAATTTAACAGCAAACATGTAAATGTACTTAAGAATGGGAATAGGGGGGAGCCATAATGACTTGCAAAACACCTGAGTTGGTTTTGGTTTCACTGTATACTTTGTCCTGCAGCTCTGGCCTGCTCCATAGCCTTTTCATAATTACCTGCAATAGATGCATACTGGTTTCTGTCATCACCCTCTGTTTACAGGAGAGAAACTACAGCTAGCTTCTCAGCATTGTTTTGTTTCCTGTTCCATGTCTTTTTGGAGGTTCTGTGACACCTTAGTAAAAACATAGTTGATTTGTACTCCCTACTTTTCCGTATCTTTGTCTTCACTACATATTGTAATTCCTTCCCAGTGCCCAAGTGTCTCAGCTTAGATATTCCCAAGAAAAGTAAATTTTGGCTACTTTTTTTGATCCCCACTTTGACATATTTTAAACATTTCAAGTTTTTTTTTTTTTTTTAATCTTTGCTGTTTAAATCACGTCTATTTAGTTTTATTCTCTATTCAGCAGTCTAATCCCTAATTGTCTTGAAAATTTAGACTGATGTAGATTTGGATTGCAGTTGCCCTTCCTGAATCTAATCTTGAATTATTTTTTGATGAAGAAAACTCCTCAAGGCCACCTGTCTTTCCGTGGGAAGGTTTCCTTTTATTGCTCAAATTCTGGGAATAATTCAGCTTGTATTTTTCTTCCAGTCTCCTGCACCATTAAATGAATTCAAGTTCCCCAGGAGAAGCTGTGATCATGTTGTGTTTTGGTTCTGAGAGGGAAGGATGAAGATACATTCAGAATATCTGAGCTATTTTTTTCTCAAATAACCACAGTCTGGATTCAGTCTTAAAACATGTTTTCCAGAAAGCTTGCGAGTGTTTGTTAAGCTTTCATAAAATGACTCATGATTTAAATGATAAAACAGCATCCTGCTCTTATCAGAGATTAGGACCCTGTCTTCTTATTCTGTTTGCTTTGGATGTAAAGTTATGTTGCCTACTTTAGGTTTCAAATTTCTAGGGACAAGGAAATACTGCTTGTATTCTTAGAGTCATGCAGTGCAATAAATGTTATGCATATATGTATGTTACTATACAAAGTTTTTGGGTTTTTTTTCAAATAGAAGCCTACTCCTATACAATATTTTCTTTTCTCATATTTTAGCATCAAATAAAAATGCCATTGGATTTAGTATCTGTTTGAATTTGACCTGGATGAACTGCTCTAGCTATCATCTTGAGCTTGTCTCAATTGTAAATGCTTTCCAGCATATATAAAGTTAGAAAATTGGCAGAGAGATTTCTTGCATAGTCACAATCAGGAGCAGAAATAACGAGGCAAGGTAATGAGCAGAATTTCCAGTTTTGTAAAGGTCTAGAGACAAAGGTTTGTGTGGCATTTACCCAAAATGTCAGCCACATACACATATATTGAAACAGGTTCATCTTAATACCTGGCTGGTGTAGCCAGCTGGACACAACCGTGGGAGAATAGCATGTGAGAAGTGTGGCTCTTTGCAACCTTCCTCGCTTCCTCCTCCACTTCTGAAATCCTGGAAACTAGAGACAAGGTCTATTAGGGAAAGGAAAGGCCACATTGAAGAACTGTGAAACTTCTCCAGAGCTTCCTCTAGTTCTTTTTCCTCACCAAAGTTTCCGATGCTCTTATAATTGTTGAGATCACATTTGAAGGTCCTGTGAAAATGTTACGATTTCCCAGCAGGTGCAGCAGTTTATAAACCTTCCAGAACACAGGATTTGAAAGAGAGATAAAATATTGAATCCAAAATGCTGCCCTTAATGTCATTCAAACATTTTATTTAATCTGATATAAGAAGAGTATTTCCTAAAAACAAATGAACATAACATTTCTATTTAAAAGTAATCTTTGGGCTCTGATATTATAATTGTGTCCCGAATTTTTCCTTTTTATTCATAGTAGGCGTATTTTCATACTGGCTTATGACATTCAGATGGACTTGTGTTGAGCTGGGGGAACTTTTGAGTACAAATTGAAATAATCTGAAAGGAAAATTAGATATTTCTCTGAGAAATTCAAAGCAGAAAGAGTTGTTAAAATATTAAATGGGGAAAAAAAAATATCTTTTCCCCTAGAAAGTCTTGAATTAACCTGAAACTATTAAATATTGTTTTTATATCCTTGCTTTAACAAGGAATAAAGTTTCAGTTTTAACTGAAAATGCTTAAATACTAACAATACTTCTCTGGCTTACAAAACTGGAAATAAAATCATAGAATCATAGAATGGTTTGGGTTGGAAGGGACCTTAAAGATCACCTAGTTCCAATCCCCCTGACAAGGGCAGGGACACTTTCCACTAGACCATGGTTGCTCAAAGCTCCATCCAACCTGATCTTGAACACTTCCAGGATGGGACATCCACAACTTCTCTGGGCAATGTGTTCCAGCTCCTCATCATCCTCACAATAAGGAAGTTCTTCCTTATGTCTAATCTAAATCTACCTTCTTTCAGTTTAAAGCCATTACCACTTGTCCTATTGCTACATGCCCTTGCCAAATGTCCCTCTCCAGCTTTCTTGTAGGCCCCCTTGAGGTACTGGAAGACTGCTATCAGGTCTCCCCAGAACCACCTCCTCTCCAGGCTGAACAGCCCCAACTCTCAGCCTGTCTTCATAGGAGAGGTGCTTCAGCCCTCTTATCATCTTTGTGGCCCTCCTCTGGACCTTCTCCAACTGGTCCACATCCTTCTTATGCTGGGGGCTCCAGAGCTGGGCACAAAACTCCAGGTGGGGTCTCATGAGAGCAGAGTAGAGGGGCAGAATCACCTCCCTCGACCTACTGGTCACACTCTTCTTGATGCAGCCCAGGACGCGGTTGGCCTTCTGGGCTGCAAGCACGCATTGCCAGCTCATGTTGAGCTTCTCATCTACCATCACTCCCAAGTCCTTCTCCTCAGGGCTGTTCTCCATCCATTCTCTGCCCAGCCTGTATTTGTGCCTGGGATTGCCGTGACCCAGGTGCAGGACCTTGCACTTGGCCTTGTTGAACTTCATGAGGTTTGCATTGGCCCACCTCTCCAGCTTGTCATTGTCCCTCTGGATGGCATCCCTTCCCTCCAGTGTGTTGACGGCACCCCACAGCTTGGTGTCATCGGCAAACTTGGTGCCCCCTATCTCACTGTCCCTGTCACCAACAAAAATGTTAAACAGGTCCAGTCCCAATACGGATCCCTGAGGAACACCAATCAAAATGATGCATGCTGTGATAGAGGACTAATTTTTTTTTACTTCAAAATGTTTCTTGTATGAAGGCATATTTTGGTTGGGGATGTGCATGTTTCTAGAATTGACAATTTCCTGTGGAAAAATACTCATTTAGACAAAGTGGATATTGCCAGACAGGTTATTCGATGGCTGTAGATGCAACTGTCAAATGATTATGAAAGTGATTTGAAATACAAAAACAGTGAAAATAATTTGAAAATTGATCAAAGTTTCTTGTTTCTCTTATGACTATATAAAAACTATCCAATATTTGACGCTCTTGAAATACAGTCCATGTTTCCTGCCTGTGTGTCCACAGGCCTCACCATTAGAGTCTGTTCCTGAGTCGTCTCTGTGAACGTGTAGCATGTTGCAGCTGATGCAGCTAAGAGCAGCCTACAATGTCATACCAAAGCCAGGTATGCCTCAGTTGTGTTTCCTGACCTCTTGAGCATAATTCTTTTGAGGCTGTTAAAAATTTGACCTGTTTTAGGAATATACAACCTTGGGAGTGAACAGGTGCTCTAAGGAGGGAGATACCTTGGCTTTTGCAGCAGGTTACGGAGGGAAAGGCAGCTATGTTAGTACTGGCTGCATAACATGCAGGTAGAGCACGTGTCTTTTCATGGCAATCCTGCTGTCCCACAGTGCTCTCATTAAGTGTAATGAGGCTCATCCAAAAGTCTTAATAATCCTTTAATATATTATTAAATCCCAATTATTCATGAAAAATGCTACTGTATGTGCTTGAGGTCAACGTAGCTTGCAAGTGATTTAATTAATGCATCATGTCCAGTTGTGTTCGCTTATATTGTTTTAATTAGAATGGTAATTGAGAACTGAGTATGTATGTTTTGTCGTGCCGTTGCAGTGCCTAAACATATTTGTTGCTGCTGTAATTACTCCTTGTCCACTCCTCATGTATTTATTAAGAAAATTTAAAGAGGAGATACAGCTATTGCATAAAGCTTATTTGTTTCATTCTGACTAGATCAAATAATAGTGTAACTGAATGATCATCAGAGATTACTGTGAGATGGAGTGTTGCCTGTAATTTCCAGTCCTTCTCTGATGTATTGGATCTTTGGTCCTGACTAACCCATGCAAAACCAGTACAAAAGCAAGGAGACACCTTTTGTGTCTTCTGGTCACTTGGGATGCTTTTTCTGACACCCAACTTATCATGTCATCGTGTACTCTAAATACCAGCTGTGATCTTACTAACCTTCACTAAGACACTTCAGCTGCAGTGTCTTGGAGAGTTTTGCCATTACCAAGTTGACCTGAATGTTCTGAGAGAGGAAGTGGAACAGAGAATAAAAATGCTTTTTTTTTAAAGTCAAGTTTGCGAATAGATGCAGTCTGACTTGGAGTTTGCATTTAGCATTTGAACATGTAAAAACTAATAATAATTTCTGTTGCAATGGCACGTCTGTTAGATAATTGGAGCTTGAATTAATGGGGAACTGAAAGCAATTAGCTAAAGGTTACAAACTAATTAGTATAATAATATTAAACTAGCCCTTCGATAGCTTAAATTGTGGCCAGATTCCACAATATAAAAAAAAAATGAATATTTTAATGGACCTCAAAATCTTTGTTTGGAGAACAAAATCAAGGGAAAACACTTTTGCAAAGTTTGAGAAATTATGTTGAATTGGTCTAGGAATATACTTTAAATTAAAACAAAACTAAATTTAAAAAAAACCCAAACAAATCTTTTCATGTTGGATTTCAACATTTTTGTCTCACATGAGGTTTTGTTTTGTTTTGTTTTGTTCTTTGTACTATCTGTATAGTCAAATCTCCTTGGAAACAAATGCAGCAGCTTTAATTGAATAAGGTTCGTTATAACGGGAATAAGTTGTCAGTTTTGATGTGGATAATATCGAGGGAGACCAGCTTACTTCCTTGACTTCACTCCTCCTACAGAGGGGTTCCTGCATTCACTCAGGTAAAAGGATGTTTTGGATGCTCTTTGCTGTTTGGGAGTATCATGTGGCAACTGATTTTGAGAGGACAGTTTGTGGGTTTTTGTTTTAGTTGGCTTTTGTTGTTGTTGTTTTTTTTATTTATTTTTTTTTTTTTTTAGATGATCGGTATGTAGATATTGGTTGAAAATTCAGAAGCCTGTCTGAGAGCCGAGGGATTTTGGTGGGTAGGTGGAAATGTGGTGGGCGTGTTGACAAGCTCCTTCACAGTTACGAAGATCTTTCTCCTTTAAGGGCTATGCTGCCTGGAAATAAACCATTCTCTGAGAAATTGAACTAACAAAGTCAAATTTCCTATGGATTTCTTTCTCGAGTTGTGCTTGGAGTCTCTGTAGTCTAGCAGAAACTTAACTTGTAGCTTTCCTCCAACTAGGCGACTTGTAATCTTTCTTGTGTGAATTCTCTAGTAGCAAATAAGTTGACTTCACTCTTCAGTCTTTCCTTGGGCAAGGGCAGTAATAATGCTTCTCATTTATCTGCTTGCTTGTTTTCCAAAAGTGTGAAGTAACTCAATATCTTTGAGACAATCACTGCTTTATTAAAAATAAAATCATTGACAACTGGAGGAAAGCAACAGCAAGTATATGTGCATATGTCACATAATTACCTGAGCTTTGTTTCCATAAAGCCATGCTAAAAGCCTCAGTGTTATGCTGGCAGTGAAAGCTACTACAACTCCTCCTTGAAGAGGATCTAACGTCCTGTGTTAGATTATTTGGTCTTGAGTTCCAGTACAGGTGAATGATGTGATTTAGTAAGGGGTGAGCTAATCTTTTCCTAATAGAGGTTGCAAGTTTCCAGTAAAATTATGGTAGCTTTTGCTGTACACGTTGATAGTTTTGTTTTGTTTTTTTTTTTAAAAAAAATAGTTTTGGTTTTGTTTTTTTTTTTTTCCCCCCACT
>WHYT01013762.1:37619-83480 GCA_009806455.1 Tetrax tetrax | reverse complement strand
AAAAAAAAAAAAAAAATTGAAAAATTAATTCTGCTGTTTTACAGAGTGGCACTAATGCTTTTTGACCAGTATTACAATTGTTCTTATGTATTATCCTGAATAACTATGGTTAAAATAAGGATTTTTCATCCTTTAGGAAAACTATGACAGAAAATAAATTTTAAAACTTTTTTTTTTTTTTAGTATCAAAACTATTAGGAAACTTTCTAGAGAAAACAAAATGCTGTCAAAAGATGAGCTTATGTTTCAGAAAATATACCATCTCTTCCATACTTCCTCCATATACCATACTTTTTTAGAAATAAAAGAAAAAGACCACTGGAGGTGACAGCATGGCTCCATTAACATGGAGGAGAAAGTTGCCTTTTTTTTTTGCAGTGGGATTCAGATTTTGCTCTTTTTTTGTTGAAATGAAAGAAAAGTATGGAAAATAGTCCCAAAATCCTGGGTAAAGTTGATATCCCAGAAAAATACAAGACCTACATGCTTTCTGCTGATCTGTTTCTCCATATATTTGAGGATCGTGTGTTTTTCCCAAATGTGTTAGTTTCTGTTTAGGCAATAGTCCTTGCAGAATATGGAGGAATGTACAGTCAGACAGTCCAAGGCACCTCACTTCACAGAGGAGGTCAATCTCCTACCTTCAGTCAACTGAGAAAGAAGGGATCTCCCAAGAGGGTGACTGAGAAAAGGAGTCTAGCTTAATCTAGCTTAGCCTAGGCAAAGTATCTTCCTCACTAACTACATAAAGTTAAGAAATGTGAATATCACTTCACAACCTTTAATCTGATCATGTTGGTCTCTCTGTGGGCTGTCTCCAATTTGCAGTGGTGTAAGCTGAGAAAGTTTGTTAATTTCCTCTTTATCATGGAAATGCAATGTGGCAAAAGCTGAGCAGAACCCCAGGGTAGTTGCAATCTATACCTCATCACAAACCATGCTTCCTGAAGCATTGCACCAAAATCTTTCAGACAAACACCAGTTGCAATGCTTTACATGTACATGCAACAATAATATGTTTCTTATTCAAGAAAGGGGAAAAGATAAAGTCACTGGAATCTCTTACAACATCTTTTGTGCAACATCACCATCACCAATAAAAAAGAACTGTCAGGTTATACCTGTCTACTGAGGCACCTCACTAATTCAAACAAAAGATCATCTTTTACTCTGTAAAAAGCATTTACTGGAATATGCCACAGCTGGAAGCTATTATGCAGGCCTTGGAATTGATTGTCAGCAGACTATCAGTTAAACAGGTGTATGGTGATGGCTAGGGCACATAATAGACTCATTAAGGTTAGCTTCAGTATCAGTAACACAGATTTTAGTGTTTCAAATATTTAGATCTTTGGGCCTGAAATCTATTAGTATTTTTTGTTTGGTTTTTTGAGATCTGATTTCATCTATTTTGACATACACGCTAAGGAAGAATGTAGATATAACCAGATATTCCAAAGACATTACTGGAAAGTTATCTAAAGGGACTAACATCAGCTGGTGGGAGCCAGTCTCCAAAGGTGTCTTTACCTGGTGCCTCCCATCCAGGTCCCATCTGGCTTTTCCAGATGGTGATTTAAAATAGACTTAACCCGTATGTTTACAGTCATCGCTGTTTATCTCCATTGCTTAAAGTAAAGTGGCTTTAAGGACACTAACTGTTTTAGGCTAGGTATAGCCTGACTGAATGTTCCTATGGGGAAAAATGCAAGTTGTTCCAGCTTTCCTCACTGTAGAGGCCAGCTTGTCCACATCTTATAAAGACTGTTAGAGATGGAAAAGGCACTCTTATAAAAAATTATTTTCACATAGACTACTGACAGACATTTCTGCTCAAAGTTCGAGGCCTGTAAATTGGAAAAGACTATGGAAGATAAAGATGTGAGTGTAATCATGGTCAGCCATAGGATGGATCATACTATGACTGATCATTAGTAACTAATATAAAAAATAAAAAGCTGTAAGACTTAGAGGCAAATATGATACTAGGAGGTATCAGACAATATATTTGCACAGAGACAGAGTGGTTGTACAGGCCCTCATAGAACCATATCTGTAATATAGTGGTACATTTCCATTCAGGAAAGCTGAACTCCTACTAGAATAGATGCAGAGAAGGGCAACTTGATGTGGTGAATGAATAAATTTTCTTGCAACGAGAAACTCAAAATCCTTTGTTTGAGCAGTCCGGAAGAAAGAAGATCAAGCTGAGATATGATTTCCCTGTAGAAATACTTATGAGAGAGAGAGAATCATTTAAGGCAATGCTAGTGAAAGAACATTTGATCAGAAGTTGCCAAATGTAAGTTTAGGCTTTTTAAATCAGAGTTTCTCTCAAACGAGTGAGTTTCAAAGGCAGACTTGAGAAAGAATGGGAAAAATTTGTAAGTAATGCATATATAAGCAGGATATCATGGTGTGGCTGCCTCCAGGAGCGGAGGACAGCACTTGATGACTCAGTCCTGTTCCTGTCTGTCTTCCATTAATCCTTGGCTTTAAAAAAGCAACAACAAGAAAACGCTGTAGCTAGACACTAATCTGAAGCTAAAGATGCTTCTACGTCAACTGTGTAAGCCATAAATGTAACAACAATATAGCAGAAGGTTATGTTTGGCCAGGCTAAAAATATATTCCAACACTGAAAGTGAACTGTTACTCAGCGAAAACCAGACTGCAATGTTTAACAGGTTTTAATGGCCATGGAGATAAAGAAAAGCAACACCTGGGATACCTGTCAACATTTCAAGATATTTCCATCTTATACACATTCCCTGTCTCCACCTCTGCCACTCTACTCGAAGTGAAATTGTTTTCAATTTGGTACTGCTTTGTCCTGCTTCTCAGATGTGAGCTGTAACAACAGGAAACCATAGCAATCCATAAAAGTTTGTTCGTGGTTGTTTTTTTTTTAACTTCTGATTCAAGTTTTCTGAAGATATTAAATATTCATGTCTATTATGGAGGATACTACATGTTAAAGCAGCTTTCTCTTTTAGGAATATGGAAGTCTGTTGTCACTTGTCTTTTTCAGACTGAAAGAAAAGTCTTCCATGTGGCAATAACCATGTTGCTCCACATGGCAACTTGCAGATGGAGGGATGGCAGCTCCATGGATCAACCACAGTGAATGAGCTTAGACTGAGGGTAATGGGTGAGCATCATTGAAGGATTTAGTGCAGGGCCCCCACGTTGTGCCTCTACAAGGTGCTCAAGTAAGCAGTTCTACACTGCAATAACCAAAGCTGAAACCTTTCTGTTGGTAAAGCAGCAAGGTCTGCTCAGTTGGTGAGGAATGAACAGCTATAGCCCATTTCTAGCAACTGGTTGTTGATAAACACAGCTGCACCAGGACAGTTCGCATCAGAAAAGCAGGGTGTCTGGCTTCTTTAGGAGAAGCCTTCCTGGAGACTTGCCAGAGACCTCAATCCCATCTTCACTGATCCAGTATAGACACTTGAGAACATGCTTAACTTTAAGCATATGACTGGTCCTGAGGACATCAATAGGGTTGCTAATGTGCCTAAAGTTAAATATGTATCAAGTGCTGTGCTGGAATGGGGCCAAGGACTCAAACTTGCAGGATCAAGGTTTGGCTGAAGAACAGAGAGTGAAAAGGGAGACAAAAGCCGAGAGATACTGAGTTGCTTTTGTGCCCTCTTGCGTCAGTCCTTCATGGAAGCAAGCCCTGGGATAAACCCCATGTTACAGTAAAAGTTAAAGGAATACCTGTACAGAAACCTTAAACACTAAAAGATACTGTAAGCACTCTCATTTTACAGCACACCATGTCTTCTGATTTTCAGATCATATTACATTTTAAAGCAGATACAGTGATGTCACTGCAGCAAAACATCACAGAAACATTGCCACAACAGGCATCTCTTTCAACAGATGCCTGGTTGACTCACTCTCACAGCTGCAGCAAAGTAGTCCAATGTGTTTCTGGAGAGCATTCTTGCTTGTGAAGTCTTTATTGGGACACTCTGACTGTAGGGGAATTCAGCCGCTTTTCATTTCTTGTGGCAGTCAGAAAGTTTCATTGAATATTTCTGAGCTCTCAATCTCTTCCAAAACACATGCTGAATTTCCTGGCTCTCTTCCTTAAAATCTGGTCTGGGTTTCTACCCCTGTCCCCTCTCAAATTACTTTATGTGCATGTAAATTTAAAAAATAAACAAACAAAAAAAAAAAAAACCCACCATTCTCATTTTTCAAAATTGATTTTTAAACGTTTTCCAAAGCTTTGTAAAATTTTACATGCAGTCACTTTTATGTTTAAATTATTTGCATTCTGAACTTATCACTGGAATCCAGCAAAGTTAAAACATTTGTCCTTCTGCTATTAGTAAGGCAAGACTGCCAACTAGAGGAACTGGGAATGATCAAATTTTTGTCTTATGGACCACATCAATAAACTTAAAGAGCTGTACAACGTTAAATACTGAAAGATTGTGTTTGCTCTACAGAAATCCCACCCAAAGCCTTCAACTACAGTGGTGTTTGCATTTAATTTTGTTTAGATTTTGATGCTTCAGTAAGTCATTTATTGAATCCAAACACTACAAGCGTTACCATTCCATTAAAAATCACATAATCCAGAAATATAATTAAGTCGGATCTCAAATTACTTCAGGTTCTTCAAAGACTTATTGAGCCATTCTAACAGCTTTTACAAATATACTTTCACAAGCCATTGCAAGTATTAAAAAAATTTAAAAAGTATTTAAAAAATTTTGCCTTAACTTTGAAGGCAAAATACATCCTACATATCATTTTCTCAACTCACAATTTAAATAAGACTTCATAATCTATTGAAATAAAGAAATCATACTATCTATTCAAGTGGGCTAAAAATTTATTTCTATAAGTTTTCAGCTCTGTAGGATGGCATACGCTTTGAGGATGAAGGTTTTTGTTCATAGCTGAAGCAGTAAGATTGAAAATAGAGAAAACACACACTTGATCCGAAAGGCTTAATTATTGCCTGCCGTATGTGATTCCCTGATGTGTACGTGCTTGCTAGATCACCGTAGGAGAATACAAACTGAACACAAAGCTGTCAATGTTGATGCACCATGCAGAGACCCAAGCAGCCTGGGCCCAGCTTCTCAGCCCCTGCCCTCTTCCCTGCCATACTCAGCATCCTGCAACTGCCCAGTATCCAGCAAGAGGGAGCTGGAGCAGAGGAGGACAGGGACCTTCTGCAGGTCCTCGTGTCAACTAAGGTCCAATGAAGCCTTGGAGAAAGGCTCATTCCAGCTACCTCCCCATCCCTGTTCTGCCACATCACCAAATTAAATGCAACCCTATGCGTAGGCCGAGTATGCTGGTAGGTAGAAAACCAAGAGGCCTGAGGATGCACCATATCTGTTGTGCTCCATACTCACAGGGTGCAGGACGTACAACTCTCGTCTTCCATAATTAAGGACTGCAAACAAAAAACATCTCAGGGAGCTGTACCTGTAGCAGGTCTCTTTGGAAACTGGAATGGCTTCCAGGGATTCCCCTTGCTGTTCTTCTGTACTGATATTCAGATGGAGAGATGCCTGGATCTAAATAAACATGGCTTTTCTTTAGCAGAAGCCTAGAGGACTGTTTGAAAACTGCACAGCTAGAACCATGGTGTAACAGGAAGATCTGCTGGTAGAAGGGCAAGCTCTGCCTGCAGAGCTCACGTGGCATTAAATAAACATACTGTCCTGAACAGTTTGTACTTTTGGACTGAAGGGAGGAGCCAACAACATCCAGTGTTGGTTTCCTTTTATTTACCAAAACACATTTATTCTGTAAATCTTTGCAAAATTCATGAAAAATAATAAATTACACTTTTCCCCTGACAGTCTTAAAAACTTTATATCTATAAAAGCGGCTGGGAAATTTGAGAAGCCTAGAGGGCAGGACAACAATCTCCTTGGGAAGTGGAAGCCAGTAGACAGTAGTGACTCATGGAGACAACAAGAGCTGCAGAGCAGATGACAGCAAAGTGCCGATTAAGCCTGGAACTAAGATTTCCAGGCTCTGTACCACAGGGCAGTTTAAGGATGGAGGAGCCAGGGCATCCTAAAAAAAGTGCAGAGGAAACACTGGAGGGGGTTGGAGGTGACAGTACTGGAATAAGATGAAGGCTTAGAAGTGAAAGCATAGACATCGGCCTGGGAAGCAGACAATATGGTTTGTAGCCAGTATAAACCACTGTAAAAACTAATTCAATAAATGTTTTTCCAGTTATAGTATTGTGCTTAGGTTCCATAACAATGTCTTTACAGGAACACAAAGCTAAAAAAGTACAGTGGTCCAGTGGAAGCAAGCCACTCGGGCTCAGGCAACACTGCAGTAGTTTGTTCACTTAAATATTAGCTACAGCTCTCTTTTTAGGAAGGGGGAAAAAAAAAAAAAACAAGTGCATATGTTATGAATCAGCTTCTAATACCAGAATTGACATTTCCACAATGGTGACTATTTTGAAAGACACACAGAGAAAGAAAGCAGCGTGTCATTTCTAGATTTCTGTAAATGGCTTTATTGAAATGAACCACAAATTTTCTAATAATGATCTTTGGCTGTCAGTCAAAACCTAAACCTAACGGACACTCGAAGGGTTTTTCCGCTTATTCCTTTTTCTGTTTGGTAGTGAAAGCTAATGCTTAGCTCTCTAAGCCCAAAGTATAGTTCTCAGCTCTGGTACTATGTGCTGCTTGATTGTGCCCTGAGGTCCAGACCCACTGCACACCAATTACCTGTGACGAGAGCTAGAAGTACGTCTCATCCATGAAAATATGTGCTCTGTGAAGCTTTCTCATATTATTTAGTGTAAAATTTGTTTGGGCCCTGTGTTTGTGTAATCTCCTAATTAATTTTGTATTGATTTGCAAAGGCATATTGGGCATGCCTAAAAGCCTTTTGCAGAGTAATCAATAGTTGTTGCAGGAATTACAGCTGTCATCTCATCCCTTGCTCACTCATGAGCTAAGGCAGAGTTGGACAGAGTAAGAACTTTGTCAGCAACCTCCCTTTCTGGGGAAGGAGACCAACAGCAAATGTTTAACCTCCAAATCAGCCTATGATGATCAGTCTTGCTGCTAGTGAGTACCAGTTGGAGGTACCATCTTTAGCTAGGACAGACCCAAGGAGTGCCCAGCTTCTTGCCATCAAAATTTTTTAATCCTAATGTCCTGTTTCAGGATTGTTATAATGGTTCACCAGGTAGGGTGAAGAATAAGGACAGCTTTTGTAATTGCTGCTTTCTCAATGTGGATACGCTCTGCCATGCCGGAGTGCATCTGAGCTTCACATGGGGGAGTGAGCCGCTGCTGTGGGAAGTTCAGCCAACAGACCTCAGCTCCTACCTGCCCAAAGGTGGGCTTGAGAGGGGTGGTCAGGAGCTTTATGCCTTGCACTGGACATACAGTTTCAGCAGAGTATAACATACATCAGTTCCCCACCATACCACTCCAGGGTACCAATGAACCAAAGAGCCACTACACATACTGCACACTGAGTATAGACTGCCATCGTGATGAGATTAGCACCACAAAGGTTAGAGTTGAGTGGCTCAGTATCCTAGAAATTTCGCAGGTTGCTTAAGCACCTCCTGAAAGTCAACGCCTAGCACAAGTAGTTATCTTTAAAAATACAGGGGAAAATTTTGGCAAGCAAAAGCCAACTGACTTCAATGGGGCAGGCATTTCACTCCCAGCTTTCAGAACAGTGTGGTCCAAGCAAAAACAAGCAACAGTACTATAAAAAATTCACTCCCATCCTGATGCTAGGATCTTTGTGGAAAAACTCATAAGGAAAAATAAGGAAATCTTTTGTATAGGAGTAACTCATCACCGAAATCTGAATCCTTTATTCCCTTTTCTTTCCTCCATCAGTGACGCTAGTGCGTTTTTGCTTCTCTTTTTAAACCCAGAGCCTTTTGTCTTACTGTAATAAAGCAGGGAGCTGATATTGCCAGGCTTACAAAACAAAGGGTCAAGCCATTTGTTTTCATCCACTGAAGAAATGCGGTCAGGGTTTAATGAGATTGAGCTGGAAACCCTCCCTGGCTTCCTGCAGCAAGACCAACTCGCCTGCAGCAGCAGACAGCAGGGCCAGCAGGCTCCTTCTAGCACATTTCACCAGGCCTGCTCCACTTCTTAAGCTATAATCCTTACAAAATTAGGATAGTTTGACAGATAGACCCAACAAAGTGTCCACATCATAGATGTTAAAACAGAAATCAGCTTTTTTAAGGGCCTGAATATTCCTTTGTATTGGTGCAGTGGAGATGACGTGCTACATATCATCATCCTCCTCATATCTTACCCTGCGCACAGAGGCCAGCCTCTGAGGGACTCAAAGAGACAGGAGCAGCAGAGAGGAGGTATCAGACAGGAGTGTTTCAGTTCTGCAAGTACTGAAGGAGGAGATTTTTAACAGTCAAAACGAAAAAGTGAAAATTTCCCTTTTCATTTGAATTGAATATACTTCATTTTACTTTTAATAGTGGTTTCTTCTACTGAGCCTGCTGTAATTTAGGGCATTTCACACTTATCTTCGTGAGGAGAAGCCGTAACCCGTGAGAAATCACATAGAGTAAAGATGTGTCACTGTGGGACCTTTTTCCCTAGAAATTCTCTCAGATGCTGATTTTTCTTTTATCTTCTATTTTCATACTATGAATTTTCATACTGTGCACTCAGAAAATTCAGACTGGTACTCAGCTGAAGGGCTCAAATAAATACGTTCCCACAGGTTAACAAATCTGATATGTTTATCATGTCACTGAGTGAGGCATTGCCTGCACTCGTGCTCATGGTCCACAGAGTGGCCAGTTCTTACAGCTCAGCAGATGCAAAATAGCTCATTACACCATTGTAACTGGATCATGTCAGCAAGCCGAAGCCGTACCTGTGCAAAAAGTACTGGAAAAGATGTGGTAAGTTGAACTACCTATCCCTAGGGATCTCTGAAGCCTGATGATAGGAAAGACTGTTTAGACCGACAGCGATGCTCATCCTCTGTCACTGACTCATGCTGCAGACTGTGGGAAGCTACTTCAGTTTGAAGATCAGCTTTTCTCTCTACAGAGTTATGACCATGGAATTACTTTTGGCACTGAAGATTTTGTGCACCTTGCCCAGGTGCGTATTTTGTCTAGGATTTTACTCAGTAAAATTCCCTGTGAATAAATGGTATTTCTCTTATGCAGCTGGTCCATGATCACTTTAATTTAAACTCATGCATAAGCGAGAGCAAACGTCACATGGGGTCGTCCTGTTACACCCTGATCAGCTCGTTGCTCTTCACACCCCAGCTTTGTGCCAGAACAAACACTCATGAGGCCACAGAAATGCTGAGATCAGGGAACTGATCAATACAGTGATCAGTGGTTTTTTTTCTGAATTAACATTTGTGTGGCACTATGTAAAGCAAAATTCAAAAGCCGGTTTCATATTCCATAAATAGGCTGATACACACCTAAATCTGCTGTTGCATGACTCAAACGAAAGCAGCAGCATCCGATTTCAAGTGCCAGTTATTCTCCAATGTCTATTTTTTTAAAAAAGTCTATCCTCTTCACATGCTTTATTACTGCCCTACTCTGCCCTGTATTTAGCTAGTTCTTACATTTCCTGATTTTGACCTGGATTAAAGCTGTATATACACAGTTAACCCATAGTCGCTCACACCTCCAAAATGAATCTTTTGGAATGGAAGAGAAAAATGGAAACACCTTCTACCCACATTACCCTGGAGAATGAGCAAGCCAAGTTCAATGAACAAGAGCACACCAGTTCAATGAAAGAGGGCAGAAATGTGTTGTCAGTGCAGATATTCGATATTTGGCTGGTAACTGCTGCCGCACAGGTCGGTGATTTCAATGTCAGGCGATGCAGCTGTGGCTGGGGTGGAAGGCTTCCCTGCTAGCACGAGCTTTAGCTTCACGTTCGGTTCAGGTGTGGATGCTGAACTCAAGCAGAAGAAAGCAGGGACAGAGAGCTCATAAGGTCCTACCTAACAAGCAGGGACTGAATAGGTATAGTGAAGGCATCCAGCTTGGATTTACAAAGCATTACAGTCATTTTCTTCCAGTATTAAACCTTGACATGGTCTATTTGACCAGGACTGCCATCCTCTCCCTGGACAAGACTGACAAAGGGTGAAATTCTGATCTTCAAATATAGAACACAGAAGACAAATCACTGAACATTTTCCTGTTGAATAAGGGCACTCACAGGCATCTCAGCACTAATTTTAATCTATTTGATTGAATGTCTACCCCTTTACTCCTTATGATAACAACCTGTGTGGTGAAGAACATGGTATCTCAGACTTGAGCAGCAATACACTTCAGTACACTTGGAAAATTTCTGTATTTCTAATTACTTAATAATCTGTAATTAGTTGAAGAGTAAGAAGAGCTGAAGCTTCAGTGCCTCAAATTTCTATGTGAAAACTCAAAGTTTGGATGGAGGGAGGTTCTTTAAATCATCCTTTGTTAGACTTCACATAAATTTTAAGCAAATAAAAAAGACTAAGTGAAGAAATGCAATATAGAACTTTGATTTAATATCTGCCCACATTTATTTTGTAGCCAAACTACATTCCTTGCTTTTTCAGCCATTCCAGGAGCTCAGGGTACTGTAGATTTAAGTAAAGTTACCATCTATTTTAATCTGGAAATGCAAGTTTGAATTCTCCATTACAAATGTTAAAGATAACTCAGCACTACTAATACAGAAAGTCGCATTTTGCACTTTTTGCTAAAAAAGTAGTTGATAATACATAATGCAAGAACCGTATGTCATTAATCATATACATGTCATGACAACAAACATCAGTAGATCAAAGCATCAAAGACCAATAAGAATCCAGACTTTATATGAAAAGGAGGAGGAAAAAGTGTAACCATGCAGTCCATATAAACAAATATTGGAGAGGAAAAACTAAAAGAAGATTGCCTCTGATTCCCTTGCAAAAGCTATCCAGGGAGGAGAGAAAAGGAGATCCAGCTAATTCTTTCTTTGTGCAAAGATGATGAATAAAGGACTCTTCCTGTATTACTCAGATTAGGTCAAAATTATATTAAGCATCATGTCCAAGGAATCAGACCATTTTTAAACTACAACTCAGAGAAGCAATAAGCAGATACTTTAAACCATATTTTTTAAATAAAGAATTTTATTTCCCCTTCAGAAAAAAAAAATGTTCCTTTTATTTGTTAATTACATTCCTCTACACAAAGTAACCCTTGTGTCTTCCTGTTAGTTTTATACCTATCTTCAAGCACCAGTGAACCCAGCCATTCACTGGGAACAAAAGCACCTACAGTTCCAGCTTTCATTGGTGGTTTCTTTTTTCACTGGACATAAGCCAGGCTCAAACTGTTTGAAGGGGGAAGTAGCAGACACACACAAGTCACTATTTATTTCCAATCCTCATACAAGACACCTGATACAAGCCAAGATGAAGAGAAATCCAAGGATTTGGTGTATAAGCATGGGAACTCACAAAAGCAAAACTTGGAGGGATGGCAGAAAAGGAAGGGGGAGGGTGGAAACACCTGAATTTGGTTTTCAGCTAGAAGGTTCGTCTCATTTTTTCCCAGGTGAATGTGCTGTTGTTGCTACACAGAGACCTGGGCAGTGCAGGTGCTCTGTGCTTAAACCACACAGAATTTTCAGTAACCGGTTCCAGAAAAAGGACCTTCCATCGGGAGATTTGATCGCTGTTGGTGAGCAAATATTTCTCACTCTTTGCTTTCCTTTAATACAGCAATGAGGTTTGGTTGACAAATGCATTACAAGCCTAGTTATATGAAAAAGACAAATGATAGATGCTTAGAGATTAGGTAGCAAAACATTTGTTCTGACAGAGAGGTGAAGGCAATTTATGTGGCGTTGGGTGTCATATTTTCTCTTAATTAATTAAGTAACATCAAAAATTTAGAATTTTGAATTTAAACTGCCTACGGCTACAGCTCCATAAATTATCCTTCCAAAACCCTATTGGTTTTCAATAGGATGGCAATCAATTATTTAAGCTTCAGATATTTGATCCTGTAACTTGAAGAGATTTAAACTTTGATTTTTTTTTCACGACTGCATTATGAAAGAAAGGACCGATTCATACATTCCATACCTGCTTTATAGAGACATTATCTGGTATGATTTCAAAGCCATAACTGTTTATGTTTAAATAGCCTTTTAACATGTTAATATAAATGCTAGATTTTATTCTCAATATCTAATAGATAAACTGATACTAAAGATAGTTATTAACTTTCACACAGAGTTGCTAAAAGTATTCATTTGTCAAGAGTATAGTAGTAGGGTTTAACGATCTGCTCTTGCTTACTGAAATTAGTGGTCTGCACAAACATGGGGAAAATGTGAAAAGAATTTTTATTGCCAAAAAATCCTCATTCCCCAGACATAAATAAAAGTTACAGTTTCTCCATAAGAAACACTGTAAAACTTCATATTTTCTTATTAAACATCCACAATCTCCAATCATCAAATTAATGTGCATAATTAATAAGCTCCAAAGGAGACTGCCTTCTAAAACCCGATCAACAATACCTCAATCAACAACAAGCCTAAGGAGGAAAGTATGTGAAACAAAGAGCAACCCTAGAGTTGTGATGCCTTGTGGGGAGCAAGGGAACTGTTGTGGACAAGACTGAGGAAAAAAATATTATAATAGATGCATTAATTATTTTAGCGACTTTCAGAAATATGGAATTCTTACTGTAAGATGATACTTCATTGTTTTCTAAAATTTTTCACATTTTAATGTGCAAATTTTTCCCCAGTCACTTGAATAGAATAGTTTTATTGTATTGAAATTGCCAGCTACTGAAAGTGGTATTTGAATTTGTTCAACAGAAATTTAGCTGTTAAAAGTAATGCTAGTAATGTTGAGGAATGCATTAAAGTAAGGATAAAAGCTGCTACACTTTTCATGCCTCTCCATCCCAATAAGAAGCATGAAGCATCCTTTTTTTTGCCAGTGCTCAGGGTTGTAATTCTACACTGGATATCACTTTTAAATTCAAGATTGAAATTCTCTTTATCAATACAGGCACAAGTGCTTTGGGGGATTTTATTTATTTATTTATTTAAGTCAAAGCACTTTCTCCACAGGTCATCCTAGTAATTCCTGAATCTCAGCATCTGAAAAGTAGAATCTTCAGTGAGAACTGATAAGCAGACTGGGTGGTATCCTGGGCTACATGCATTATTATTTTCTAACTTACTTCAAATCATCAGGTATCCACTTGAATATCTGAGCTTTAATGCCTAAAGATGATCATACCAGGCAGAAAGAAGACTTACCAATTTAAAAAAAAAAATAGCTTTGTAATCCTTTCCCTCAACCATCACGTTTTTTCTCTGAATTTTATCAGGACCAGAAATTACTGAATTTCTTATAAAGGTCTTTGTCAGGAAGAGAAGCGAACATCTTCAGAATACTGAAACAGCCAGGAGCATGGATGGATTTTCTTATTAAGTAGGACTTGAGGTGAAAATCAATTTAAAAATGCCATAAAGAATGGGGAATTTTTTTCAGTTTTCATTGTGAGAAACAGAACAGCTGGAAATGTCTTTGACATTTATCTCACAATATTTAACATCCTGGTTCACTGAGTGCAGGCTAGAAAAAAATGATGGCAATTTCAACATTCCAGAGGGATTTGCCAGTTTAAAATGTATTATACCTGGAGGCAAATACTTGTCAATTTTCCTGTTTCATTAAGGAGGATATTATGAGGCATCTTTTGATCAAAAAACCACTATCCATGAAAAAGAGCCCATGCTATTACGTTTCACTGAAACTAAAAAATTAACAGAATGAAAACTAGTAGCACTGTCTTTAAATTCATAAGAAACATAAGAAACAAATGCTGGGTGACCAGAAATGAACTGAAATGAACTTCGTTTCCCTGATCTCACTGTTGTAAAAACTGTCCCCTGCAGCTTAATTTTGACAGCTGAAAGCAGTGCTGCATGATAAAATTAAGCACCTCCATTCTGCACTTTTCTCACAAAGACATTTATAGAAACAACCAAAATTAATTCCATAGTATAGGTTGTTAGGATATCACTAGTGCATTGATTTACACTGCACAAGATGATGAAACCATAAGACTAAATCTGTTGCTTTGTTTTCCACTTTCCTTGCTGTATTGGAAGGGATCTTCTCAAAGAAATAATGCTCCATTCAACACTGGCCTTGTCCCTCCTGCTAATTGCAGTCTCTTCCAACCTTGCGATGGCAATCAAAAAGGAAAAAAGAGCACCTCAGACACTGTCAAGAGGTACAGTATATTTCCTTTACATAGTTATTTCCTCATCTTCCCATATAGTTCAGCAAATGTTTCTATTTAGAATATACCTGAAAGCACGTATATACTTACTGAAATGTGTTTCTCTAGTGCTAAGTGACACTCTAAGTAGTGCATCTTCTTATTCCAGGTTGTTTCACTCCATCAGTTTGTTCTTAAGGATATGGCCGAGGGCCTCTTATAACCTGTAAAATTTATATAACTCACAGTAACCTAGTAGAAGCCAACAACCTAAACTGAGTCTCTCAAACTAGGATGCACTTGTAGGACTATCAGTGAAAAAATAATCTTTACTATACCAGTTAAAAGATATTTTATTCTGGTAACTTATTAACTACTAAAACCATTTCATAACTTCAGTTGCTGTGGAACAATTTTTCTACAGACCTATTTTTATACACAGAACAACAGTTTGAGCTAATGGAGGATTTTTCTGCATGACTTTTTTCTTTGCTTTTGCTTTTCATCAGATAGTCACAGTCATGCTTTTCAGTGAGTAATTCACTTCCTTGTGGTGCATAATTTTCAACCTGGATGTTAAGTAGAGGCTCTATTTTAAGTTATTTATGCCTTATGAATCCTTAGAAATACAAGCAGACAAATAGCTTATCAAAGTCTTTTCCTCTTCTCCATATTCCCTCTCTTTCGGACCTATTCAGCCCCAAAATTCTCCAGCTCCCTCCCTGACGTACTCTGCAAGCTGTGCAAAACCTGCAGACCGCACAGCCCACCTCCGAGATCTTCCCATACAAAGCACCAGCACAGAGGTCTCATCAGAGCCTAATTGCTCAGGGAGCAGTTGACAAAATCTTGCAACACCTGGACTAACAAAAGAGAATTGCAAATCACTTCTCGTAAGTGGTATCTCTAGAGAAAGAGATCAGTCAATCTGATATCTATTGCCTATCTTGCCTAGATCAGGATTTTTGCCCACTAAGCCTAAATGCATAAAAAGATAACAAAATCCCTTCAATTCTGGCAATTTTAAAAAAAAAAAATATTCACAGAAAGTGTCAGTTTTCTAATTCTAATTTCAGACCTTTTGGGATGCCTTGAGCACTTTACCTGTAATTTTCATAGATCAAAGGGGAACACTTAAACCTGCTGCAAAATGACCCTAGCTGACCCCTCTGTGCAGTCACCTACGTCAGCAGCTGACTTCAGCCAGAGCTGGGAACACGCTAGTCAACATGCCAGAATCCCACCATCAACCAGACAGATCTGTAATCAAAATCACTCTTCTGAAAGAAGAAATAACCTAGTAGTGTCACAAGCAATTGTCCCATGAGAAAGCTAACAGCAAATCTCTGCATAACCAGGGCTGGTCCAAGCGCTGTCCAGACAGCATAGAAGAGATAGAGCCTTAACCTGGTCCAGATCCAGAAGCTGTTTTACAATTCCCATGAGGGCTGTCATGAATGGAGCGACACTGCCTGGGAGGCAGGCATCTACTTACTACGCAGGGGCTGGCATCTGTGGGATCTGAAGGCATGAAACTAAACAGATGATTTGCTTTTTGAGATCAGTTTATCACCAGCTACGGATGAGTCATGAAGCTAATGATTCACTATGATTTTGTTTAGGTGGCGATTTTTGTTTAACAGCCATTCTTTCACTAAATTATAAGTACTTGCAGTGCTAGGGATTGAAATTCATGGCTCAAGATTTAAGCTTAAAACCCAGTGTTCATATTGAAGTTGATCTTATTTGACCTGTCATACATTATTTTTCTTCCTAACTTTATAAGCCAACTTTCTCTTTAAGCACCAACGTCTACATGAAATATGGAGCAGAAAATTTAAAGGTATAAAGGATTTTGGTGCTGATTGAGGGACCTCTGAGTATTCAGAAAGAGATCTGATAGGTTTGCTAGAGGACTTGAATTGGATATTCAACCAGCTGAGGTTTTTTGGGGTTTGTGTTCTTTTTTTTAAACTTCCAGTGCACCTCTCAGAAGATGTAGCATTAGTATATCCACAATGTTTGGGAAACTTTGACTGAAAAAAAAAACAAGTCCTATTTGTGTACAACTATTGATAAATATAAAAATGTAATTTGTTATGAGTTGCTTCCTGGCCACCAGTTAATCCTTTTGTTATATTTCTAGGGTGGGGAGACGAGGTTACCTGGGTACAAACTTACGAAGAAGGGCTTTATCAAGCAAAAAAAAGGTAAGAGATTAAAAGACAAAGTTGTTAGTCAGACAGACATGCCAGAATACACTATAATGAAACAGAACAAAGAAACACCATGACAGCTGAACTGCAGACCACTCAGTTAAATAAAACAAATTTAATGCCTATAAATAAAAGTTGTTGCAGGGCACTTACGACTCTGAAGCACCATTATGGGTCAATAGGCAACTCTGCATTTAACACTGCTGTTTCTTTGTCACAACAGCAATGTGAGTATTTGAATAGGCAATAATAAATAGATATTATAATTTTTAAAATACATCTTTATATACATATATAAATGTCATTATTCCTCTGACTACGTCCTTAATCAACAGCTGGAAATCAGTTACATTTGTTCTTGCATGGTGATCTAGTACTTCTAATGTTTTCCCCAACATTTTATGACTTGGCATATGTGCATGATGCACTCACAGTTTCTCACTGTCCTGGTGAAAATGAAAGTTCCAGTCTGAATCTTCTCTGGGATTAGCTGAAAATACATTTGAGACTTCATAACAATACTAATTTAAATCTCTATTACAGTTCATTATAGATGACAATAGTGTAGCATAAAGTATTGTTAAATGAAAGACAAATTATGTATAAAATAAAAGACAACTAATTTTATGTAGTCTATGTGAAAACGTCTAAGAACTGAACAACTCTTGACAGTGATAGTAAATAAAGCATTAGTAACTGATTTACTGAACAGTAATAGTAGTTTAAAAAAAATAGAGGAGAGAGTGCTCAGAATTGTTTTATGTTTTGACATCCAAAAATATAAAATTTTGATACTTTCCAAACTATTTGTAGAAAGAAATAATTTACTGTATATCTATTCAAGAAAGCTTAAAAACCGTGAAAGTTTTAATGGGAAGTATTTGATGCAAAGTGCAACTTCATAAAATTGTTTTATTCCAGTTCATATAGATTACTTTTATTTTCTTAATCACAAAGAATCTCATACCTAAGCAATATTAAATACCTCTTCAGTTTGATTATATACAAATGGGAATGAAATGATGATGGCTCTGTTGTTTCTTTCTTCTAGAATTTCTTACTTTAGAAAATTTGTTAAGGTGTAGAAACTCTACCTCTCTATTTCTTTCTTTTATGAAGGAGTTACATTATATTCCCTTGCTCAAAAGTGTCTACAATGCTTTATGCCATGTCTGTATGGCTTTACTGTGGGTTAACATAAGATGAAATGTAATTTGCCTTTTCCAGTCCGCTGGTAAAATCATCCATGTGTGCACTTGTCAAATGATCTAATTACATGTTTTATTATTATTAATAAAGTAACAAGCCTCTGATGGTAATTCATCATTTGGAAGACTGCCAATACTGCCAAGGTAATTTTGATTTTTTGAGTGTTAAAGTTTTGTGAAACTGCACCTATCTATATATTTACCTTGCACTTACTGAAAATTATTTAAAGAAATAGGTAAATTAAAATGTATTTGAAAAGCTAAGAATTTATTACAGTTATTTACAAAAACTCCATTATGAAACTACCCAAAAAAAGAACATGAAAAATACACAGTGCTGTTCTCCTGCTCTCCCTAATGCAGCACTCGTCAGTTTAAATTAAGAGACACAGATTTGCTACTGAGTCATTGAACACATTTAATATTGTTTGGCTCTCCTGAAGTGGTAACCAGAGAAGGAGATGAGGACAGGGCTGCTGAAATGGATCTAATAAGAATTTTCTGAGAATAATGCACTTTTGTCAAGCTGAGACATGGTATCCATTGAGACAGGCTTCATAAATAACAGAAGAGAGCTTCCATTTTCATAGCTGGTAGGTTGTACTAACATGGGTCAAAAAAACCAAAAAGCAGTGATAGAGCCCTTAAGTGTCCCCTCAGGAATGTGAATCAGCAGGAACAGGAACCATGTGGCCAGTCTCAGGCTAAGTGCAGAAGGAAAGGCAGTATTTGAGATGGACTTCAAAATGACTGTGTGTTTTCTAGCACTGAAGAAAGCTTTTGCAGAAAACGAAGAGATACAGGAAATGGCCCAGAATGACTTTGTTATGCTGAATCTCATGGTATGAAGAGTTTGGGGAGGTTTGACTTGTATCTTTTTTTGGCTTGTGTTTTCTCTGTCTTGCTTTTTCATGTGGTTTTAGCTAAATACCTCTGTTATTTCAGTAATGTGTATACAGACACATTACTTTGTGTGGTTCCTGGTTTCTGTACTCTGGTACAAGACTTCAAGAGCGGTACTACTTCACCAAAATTTACAGAAATGTTTTAATAATTGCCTTTAATTTCTCTGCCAGCATGAAACAACAGATAAAAACCTGTCACCTGATGGACAATATGTTCCTCGCATCATGTTTGTAGGTATGTACAATATTGATGTGTCTGCAAAGATGTGATATCTGAATCTATGTCAGTGTCCTCCTTTGGAGACATCAAAATTATTAATTTCGCAAAAGTTCAAAATTTATCATTACCACAGCATTAATCTGGAACTTGGCAAATCTGAGTTCAGTTCTCCCTATATTGCAGGCTTTGACCCTCGTAAACTTCGTCATGTTACAGATATGTTGTGGAGGGTGCTTAACTTGTGCTTGGGAGCCAGATGCTTAAATGTCCATTAGCATCCGGGCTTCCGCTCTCCATGCTTCTTGCTAGTGCTGCTGTAAGACAAAGTTTACATAAAATAGTCAACTATCTGACTGAATGTAGATATCTGCAGTGTAAACATTACCACAGAGCAAGTCAATAGTCAGTGGCATCTAAGAAATTATTTATTCCATCAAAAATATGACTTCTGGAATAAATCAAATTAATCATGCCCCAGAGCGTCTGTTCTTTTCCATCGACTCTACAGGGAGCCTGAAGTGACTAGCTCTGTAGTGGCATCCGAAGTTAGGTGAGATGAAGCCCACACTCAGACAGAGAGCAGTGTAGTAACAGGAGTCAGTTAGTTAACAAAAAGCTTAGAAGGGGAACTGGGAGAAGAGATGTCCACAACAACTTGCTCCTATGATGGAAACATTAAGAATTTTCATCACAAGATTTTCATTCTCCAGGTAGGTCATGGCAATGTTGTATTATGTAAGCATGACCCTCACTATGTGTGCAGCCAGTCAAATTGGCCTCCCCTGATGTAAGCTCAGAACTTGTAAAACAGGGTATTTTTCTTTAAATATTAATGAAATGCATGTATAATCTATCCCTTCAAAATAGCTGCGTAATATGAAAATGAGCATTAGCTTTTGTCCAGGATTTGTCCAAGAGCAGTTGGTTGGAACAGGGCGAAATGGCCTCATAATTGCCTCTTTGATGAAATCAAAACACCTCAGAAACAGGGCTGTCGAAGCAGTACCACTCACACCGCCCTCAGCTGTTGTGGGAATGGAAAGCAGTGTTTAATATGATTACTTTTTCAGACCCATCTCTCACAGTAAGAGCTGATATCACAGGAAGATACTCCAACAGGCTTTACACTTATGAACCACAAGACATACCATTCTGTAAGTGCCCCCTTCATTCTGTTACTTTGCATTTCACGTTGTAAGCAACCAGATACACCCCATCCCAATCATTTGTGCTTGAGAACCTGTTAAGATCTCAAAGTAATAAATAAGGACTGTGTGTGAGCATTTGCAATACATTATAATAGTTCAACCTGGTCTAGCAAAACACTTAAGCACACCTATTGTGCCATTGAATTTATTTGGACTACTCAGGTAAGACAAGTTGAAAGATCACAGGTGAGAAATTTCAGGATCAAGATCTGAGCAGTTTGTTGGAGAATGGTGAAAGTCACTGTGCTCAAAGGTATCCAGCTCCACAAAGTAAACAGCTAGTGGTGGGAGGGAAACAGAAAAGAAATGCTGGTGGTTACCTAGGTACCACCTAACACCCATATTTCAGAAAGGAATGTGATTTTTCAGGTTGACCTAGTCCTTCTCTATACCATTTATCTGACACCAATACAGTATCTCACCACAAATATGCACTTCTCATCTGATTACCAGGCTTGCTGTTGAGAGGAAGTTGAAAGGAGCCTTGTCAAATCCCTTTAAATTAAACATTTTGATTCACAAAACTTTTTACCTTCTGCTTTAGTATCAGTGTGATAATTTTGACAACAGAAAGCTCTGAAATATAATGTATGAACATAAATTCATTTCAATGTGAACAATTTACTAATTAAACTAGGTGGGTTTTTTAATTGTACAAATTGTACAAATGTGCTTTTAGTATGTTTTACAGTTCTTATTTATTTCTCTTTCAGTAATAGAGAACATGAAGAAAGCACTACGCCTCATTCAGACAGAACTGTAACAAGCAACAGTGAAACGACCGTAGCCTCTACGAGGTGAAGCTGCACTAGGAAGCCTGACATTTTAAAATGTTTTAGTGAACCTCTCTGTCTCTACTAGCATTTTGAACTCTTACCAAGCAGCTTTGGCATATCAGATTTTGTAAGAAATTTACATACACAATTTGAAGAACAAACATAGAAAGACTATAGCATCCATTTGGAATATGAGAGGGGAAATCTATTAAACCCTTTGAAATTAGTTATCTGAATAAATTAAAGTGATGGTTTAAAATGCAGCAACTTTGAGCTGTATTTTATCAATCTAACTATGAATTTGTTAAGTCAGCTATGACTTCTGACCAGGAGTTATAACCAATCTTTTTGATGTCTGTTTGCTATTTGTTATATAAGTTAATAGCGGCATCTCAGCTCCTAATTATTATTTTTATTGCAAGAAGCTTGTAAGTAGCTAGTGTAACTCTTCTTTATGTACTTTCTCACTAAAGGAAGAGAAACTTTGCTGGTGAATCAGACAGGAAGGCTCTTCCTATAGATTTTTTAATAGCTTATATAAAAAAAAAATTCAGTGATATGTGCTTGGCTTTCTTCTGTATAATTCTTTAACTATCATTCTGAGAACTGAAAACAGAATGCATTTCACACTGAACTTGTCTCAGTGAGGTGATAATCATCAAACAGCAACTACAGGTTTTGCTATGATAAAGATACAATGAAGCAAGCGAGATGGAAGGAGATAGCTCCAGAACTCCACACCTGAGGCTAAGTGATGCTTGTAAAGTCTGGTATGGGGAAAAAATGAGCAGACTTGTCCTAGATCTTTTCATTTAAATGGCACTTGAGTCATGTGAAGCTCATCCCAGGTCATTCCCTCTTTTTCTGTAGCATCCCAACCCAGACATCACGATGGCAGCTTAGTAAGGGGATCTGTACATATGTACACATCTTCACAGAACTTCCCCAGGATCACCATGTGCAAAGATGGATGCCTGTTTTGAGTAAAAAGATGAAGTCAGTTGAAATAGTTTGTTATTTAAGCAATGTACTTTTTCATTAGAGCAAGACAGTAAGCGTTTCATCTGCAGTAAAAGCACGTATGTTATGTGCAAAACACCAGTGTCAACTTTTTGTGCCACCTGCCATTTCCTATGATGCTGCCTAAAAACATATACAAAAGATTAAAGAAGGATCTTTGCAGAACAGCTTTGCTGATTTACAATATTTAGTACTAATTTGTCACAAATTAGTTATATTGTGCCTATATCTTCATAAATATGTAAAATTTGGATACAGGAGTATATTGCAAAAGTAGTGATAAAAGACCTGTACGCTAAGAGAAAAAAAAAAATGTATTAGTCATTAAGAGTATATTGTCTTTGTAATCAGTTGCAGATTTTTAACCTGTGGGAAAATGCTAGAAACAAAATTAAACTAGTAATCACATTCCTTTGAGCTTTGTTTAGCTCTACTCATCTATGTCATACCTATTCCAGATCTGGCAACATTTCCCAGTCTGTGGGCATACCCTCTTTTGAGCATGCCAGAGAAGTTCAGGAGAAAGGGACGTGAACTAGCTACCAGAGATGACACAGGACAGCCAAGGCAGCACTTTCAAAGCAGGGTTGATAGATCTGTTTTGGGGAGAAGCACAGCACAAAATAGGAAATGCTTAAGTTTGGTAAATTCAAAATATTACCAAAAGATTAGGTGGAAAGTGGTGGGCCTTTTGGTAAAAGAAGGGTATTGTCACACATACAAATGCTGAAGAGTATAAATATGCTGAGGGATCCTCTGGGATTGTACAGTGGATCAGCACTTGAATTCCTCTTTCCTATTGAGCAGATACATGCACATATACACAGCCCAAACCCAGAGACAATGTCCTTTTCGTGCTGATGACTGTCACTTTTCACATTGAAGTGTAAGTACATTTATATACTAAAGAGAGGAAAGCCACAAAACCAGTCTGACGTCACATTAATGTAACTCTCCAAGAGAAGGCTCAGGGGGATGTCATTAATGCATACTAATACCTGAAGGGAGGGTAAGAAGATGATGGAGCCAGGTTCTTTTCAGTGGTGCCCAGTGATGGGACCAGAAGCAATGGGCATAAACTGAAACACAGGAGGTTCTGTCTGAATCTCCTTTGAGTTTTTCACTATGAGAGTAATGAAGTGCTAGCACAAGTCGCCCAGGGATGTGATGGAGTCTCCCTCCTTGGAGATCTTCAAAAGCCATCTGTACACAGTCCTGGAGAACAGTCTCTAGATGGTCTTGCTTTATCAGGGAGGTTGGACCAGGCAACCTCCTGAGATCCCTTCCATCCTCACCCATTCTGTGAAGTCAGCAGTCTCAACTCAGTAGGATTATTTAGCTGGATTATCTGCTTTTAGAGAATTATCAGCTAAAAATACAAGTCACTACTTCCAGTGAATAGAAAACAAGACCTGCTTGTTTAACTGACCGGAGCAAAATTGCAAAAGCAACATATTTCACAGCAACAGGGTCTTACTTTACTTCTACAATTCAAACTGTCAGAGATACAGAGATGAGGGAATAGCTGCAAGAGCTATTCCTAGATACAAGGACACACCATAGCTGATCTGAGACCAGGTTATCAAACCTAACCCACATCTCATGCCTGTGGTTGCTGGTTGCCCTCAGTGAATTTACTGTCCTGAGAAATCCAGATGTGTAACCTTTGCTCTGGTTTCTCAGGAGATGGCGCATACTGGCTACCCCCACTCAGCCAAAATCAAGTTTATTCATTCCTCACTGCTGATAGCAATTGCTAATAAGATACACACTTACTTGCTTTGGCTGGTGCAGGTTTATATTAAAATGGACAGTATCGTCATGCTTCTCTCTTAGCATCTATGATGCAGCAGATAGGGGATCAAGTTAAAAGATCAGATACTCAAATCGAATACACCTAAATCCTTGTATCCCTGGCTCTACTCAACCATGAGTTGATGGATGTCAGCTTGCTTGATCTGAAAGTTGTACATTGACTATTTTTTTACACAAATATTTGCATGCTTAGGGATTACATTTGGGTCCCTTCTTTTAGTGGATCTATTCATAAGCAAAGAGACGGCTGTCAAGAATCCACAAAGCTGGAATCCCAAAAGGTTTGTTATTCAGGACCACAGTACAGAACTTGCCTGGGCTCAGGAATGATAAACTCACCCCAGTGCTGTAACAGAAAATAAATTGCAGAATTATTACTTATTGAGACTGTGGAAGAAACAAGTAACACAAGTCCTGAGCCTAGAAGCCTACTATTGTTCTCCTTACTTGGGGCATTTGATATTGACCCAGCAGACAGGAAACAAACTATCTGAATTAAATAAAATACTATCTTATAATAAACAACGTTTTTTTTCAGAACAATACAACGATCACTGACTTTTACTCTCAAAGGAAAGTTAGGCTTTATATCTACACTGCAATGCCTGTTATTTTAACATTTGAAGAAAATCTGGATTAATTTCCAAAGGTGGAATTAGTGATACCAGTTTCATCTGTAATCTAGAAAAGTATTTTCCACTGCAGAAATTTTTAATAGCTTTGACAAACGACTCATCCAAGCAGACAGCAGTCACGTTACAGAAATGTCACGGGCACACAAATTCTTCTGTGTCCAATGAGATCTACTCTGCAAAGTAACTAAAGGTGACTTCAGCCTCTTCCTTCCCTTCTCAAATCTTCATAGGCACAAGGTTGAAATCTGTTCTCAGCCATAGCCTTGAGAAATGGGACTAAATCTTTGTAGCTTTTAAAGATTCAGATCCAGTCCTTTTGGTGGAGCTAGATATTCAGGTAAAAATTACCCTGTATGTTGAACACATTTTCCATTCACAGCTTAGTTCAACCTTCATCCTTAATTTTACAGCTGCTGCTATCTTTCTGCCTTCTCCTCTTCTAAGATTATTTTGCCAGGTAATTTGTCTCCTGATGGAACAGAAACTCATATCTCAGATTAAAGTCTCATTGCTCAGGACAAGATGATAAGTCTGTAGCCTGTGCAACAGCACACAAACATTACTCTTCTCCCTTTTTCCCTCTAAAATGAATGCATGAGACACTACTCCCTGTTTTCTTCCCTTCTTGTCTGCTTGCATGCCACACAGCTTTTTTCGTAATATTAGTAGATAGATTTTTATCCACACTTTTGTTCCTTTGTTAACTTGAGCTAAACCAACCAGGTTTATTTGACCTCCACTGTTCGGGTTAGAGCTGAAGGAAGAGAATAAACGACTGAAAATGCAAATGCAACTCTGTGTAGACAGAGTGCTTTTACACAAGTCACAACCCACATCCATACGATATGTATGGATGCTAACAGTAACATGAGCATAATCATCACATGTGGAAGCCCATGACTTCTCCGAGTTCTGCCTTGGCTCGGAACACGACACATTCCGGTAAGCAAACTTTATTACCACTTGTTCACATATCCGTGCCTGCTTTACTGTCTGGACTTATCTGTTGTAATCAGACCGAGAGCAGTCAAACAAACATGGACTTAACGTCAGTGAGGTGAGGCACTGGAATCTGAGAACTGACAGAACAGGATCCTTCCCTACGTATCCGTCTCAGCGCAGAAAGGCGTTGGCTTTTCTAGGCAGATGGCTGATGTATTGGTCTGCACAGCTAAAGTATTTTCCTGTGTGCAAATATTTGCGCTTGATGAGAACAAACGAAAAGCCACCATACCTTTGTGTACCATGGAGGTGAGAGACTGTGGGACACCTCAGCACTTACAATACAAAAGTAACTTGATCTTGCAGAATAAGGCTGATATACTTTGGATTGTTGCATGTAGTACACGTGTTCTTGTAAAGGCTGACGCAGAGAAATTTCCAAATGCTGAGGTGTCCTCCACAGAACTGGCCCAGTCACTGGTCTGCTGCCTTTTGTTTCTTCTTCGTTCAAATGGATGCACAGATGCACAGTACAAGTTAGGTAGGAAAAAAAAGGAGACTCCATGGCAATTAAAAAGTCCAAAAACACCAATCAGAAGGGGAGGTATATTTATTCTTCTACCAGAAAATCACCTGAATTTGCAATCTATATATTCATGCCTTTTCCTTGGTGTTTGAGGTGCTCGTGCTATTCTTCACTTACCATCTTATGTTGCTATTGTAAAGTAACTGACCCATTAGTCACTAAAAGTGGATCTATTTCAGCAGACTGTTTTAAGAGGTATCAGCTATTTGCTGAGAAGTTACACAAAAAGAACAGCTTCCCTTATCTTTTTACAGTGAGGATGGTGAAACACTGGAACAGGTTGCCCAGAGAGGTGGTGGATGCCCCATCCCTGGAAATGTTCAAGGCCAGGCTGGATGAGGCTCTGAGCAACTTGATCTAGTGGGGGATGTCCCTGCTTCTTGCAGGGGGTTTGGCCTAGATGACCTTTGAAGGTCCCTTCCAACTCTAACCATTCTATGATTCTATAATCCACCTTGCTTTTTCGCGCTCAGCCAGATGAGGAGAGCCGAGTTCACAGACAGATACAAACCACCAGCTTCATCGCTTACGTTCACAGAAAGAGAAGAGGACAGTGACTGCCCAGAGAAGCAGCTTGAGGTGCACTGTACAGGATGGAGAGAAAAAGGAGTCTTGATCTGCTAAGATATTTTTTGTTTCAAGCCTATAAGCAGGTGGGGCTGTGATTTTACACAGCTCTTCAGCATTGGTATCGGAGCACTGCCAGAGTGGAACAAGGGTCAGCACCTCCCAGACCTGCACTGCTTCACTTGGAAGACAACTCCACATTCAATATATGTTACTGTCATCAAACATTTTCATAGATACATGCCCACTGAGGAGCACTCTCACCCTAACTGAAATACTCCCTCATGGCCTCAGTGGCTTTAGTTCTCAATTAATTTGTATACTCTCAGCCTTGACAAAAGAAAAAGACAAAAATTCCTAAATCCCGTAATGAGTTCCCAGAAGAGAACACAAAGATTCAAAGCAGCAGTTACCTTGGGCCTGGAAACTCAGTCTTTGCTTCCTTGGAAAAAATGCCTTTTCTTGTTTACTAACCAAGCAAATTAATACACAGGGAGCCACACTCCAGTGAAAATGTGTTATGGATTGTTCTCCATTCTCATACTGAAGATACACAATGTGGAACAACTCTTTTAACGAGAAAGAAAAGTTCGGGGTTTGTTTGTTTGTTGCTTATAAAAGCCAAGAAACAGCTTTGTTGATGTCTCACAGAGATTTTTAAATGAATAAATATTCTTTCATACGGTATTTCTAGAAGGAAACAGTGCAATTGTGAACTTAAGTGTTTATGTGGTATCCACTATATAAACAGTACTGAGTATGACAGGTAGGGGTACCTCGAGGCTGCCTTTCCTGACCAAATGTGCTGACTGCACAGATGGTAGCTGAACTTGTACAGCTCCAGGCACAGCTATAGGGCATCTCTGGAGCACAAAGGACCAGACAGCTGAAGCATTAGGCAATACTGTTATCCACAGGCAGGCGTGCTGCCTGAAGGTTGACTAAAATATGGGAGTAGCATTCAAGAGACTGACAGATCCTTTGGTTATTTACCCTGAAGATAGTGGCAGGAGCTAAGGATGTTTAACTTTTCATATTTTTATACAGAAGGAACTGAAACATAGGCAGGTTAAAAATCACACAAAAAGCATGTGACAGCGCAAGGAACTGAAGGTGCATTTATCCAGCTGATATGAATGAAAATAAGAAAAAAAATCATTAGCACCACCTCTTTCTGACTGTGAAATATGTTCTACTTGTTGTTTGGATTCTTGAAATTAAGGAGGAAAAGGCATTGTGCTAAGATAAATGAAAGAAAGCATCCACAATTTTATAACCGATGCGTAAACCTTAAAGCATAAAGCCTTTCCTTCCTGCACTGAAACAAAGCAAGGGCTACGTGTCCTTCTGGAGAAAGGGTGACTCACTGAAAAAGCTAAAGAAAAATCTCCCTGTGCTATATAGTTTCATAACATGCTCTACTGAGCCATAAACAAACCCAGAAGTAACAATGTCTTTGAGAAAGAGTAAATTCCAGAAATACTTGTGGTAAACAGAAAAATCCCCAGTCTTAGCTACAGTGCTAGGGATCTTATGGTAGCTACCACGTCTCCAGGTAAAGTTAAAATTAGTTTAAAGAAGAAACTGTGGTTCCAACGCTGACAATAGCAAGTATTGCCAGTGCTAGTAATTACTTTGGCATTACTTGATATGTATATATCAGTCATCATTGCCATTTTTGTGGCAATATGGTGATAAATCATCAAAATGTTCAAACTACATAGTGACTATAGGGGCAAGTTGCCAAAAATATGTCAGGCTGAAAACCACATTCTGAAACAGTAAAGCAAAATCTTCCATAAAAATAATTACAATAATTTAAAATACCGCAGGGAAAAATAAAACTTATGTATTTGTCTGGATAAATTCTGAATGTATTGGCAAAAGTCACTTACGAAACCTGGAATTAAAAAAATATACTTCTAAGGGTATTTCATTTGCAGAAGTGTAGATCGCTTTCCATGCTGATATGGGGGGTAGGAGGGTGAGAGAACTAAGAAGTTCATTGCTCTTTAGGATTGTTTTTAACTGTTCTCAGCAGAAACTACTTAGACACCAAATCTTTCCGACAATTAAATAGTCCCCTCTACGGTAGGACACTGGAACAGCTTGCCCAGAGAGGTGGTGGATGCCCCATCCCTGGAAACATTCAAGGCCAGGTTGGACGGGGCTCTGAGCAACCTGATCTGGTTGGAGATGTCCCTGCTCCTTGCAGGGGGGTTGGACTAGATGACCATTAAAGGTCCCTTCCAACCTTAACTATTGAGTCTACTCTAAAATCAGAATAAGCCCTAGTATGAAATGCCTGAATCAGAAGTCCCTGTTTGTACCTGAAGGTGAGTGTACACAAGCATATGAAGACCTATCACTCTACATGACTTACCTACACATCAAGTAGTACAAGACAATTTAAGCATATACTTGTCTTGCAGTTTAGCCCTGCTCAGGACCAAGCTATGCTGTCTCTCACTCACTCCCCTCACCCTCCAGTGGGAGAGGGAGGAGAATTGGTAAAGAAAAGAAGGCGAAACACATGGGTTGAAATAAAAAGAAAACAGTTTTAAGAGAATAACAGAAGAAAACAAAACAGAAATGGAAAACAAACAAACAAACCCCAATAACAGAAAACACTGAAGCATGTCATTTATAGTACAATAGCTCACAGCAGATCCTGATGCCCAGCTCCCTCCCATGTAGTAGAAGAATCCCCTCAGCACTCTCCTCACTTTATCTGCTGAGCATGATGTCACATGGGATGGAACAGCCTTTTGTCCAATTTGGGTAAACTAACCCAGCTGTTGGCTAATTAGTAACCTATCCCAGCTGTGTCCCCCAGCCACAGGTGCCACCAGCTGCAGTCCCTCTCCCAGCTCAGGTGAAAATTAACTCTGTCCTAGCCAGAACCAGGACAATTTGTAAAAGGTTGTTGCTCCTGTAATGGGCGGTTGTATTTTTAATTACTAATTTTATTGCCTATAAGAAGGATATAAACTAATTGTGCATGAAACATCAAACACATTGTAAGCATGTTTCTGCAGTTAATTGTGGTTACAATCTCTTCTTATATAAAGCTTGATATAGAAAGGCTGCATCCTCTTGGTATATGTTAGCTTTAATCACTACTTTGTGCACCTCTTAGGGGAACAAAATATATCTCTAATCATCTATGTAGTTACCAAGGTGATTACCATGCAATGACTACAGAAAATTTTTAAACTTATCTCTTATATAAGCCGGGCTTTGTGCAACCAGAATACTACAGCAGCTAGAGATTAGCTTGTCTAATAGAAAAGGACAGCTTACGTAGCTGAAGTCATAATGCTAGGCAAGAATAGATCATCAATTAAAGTACAGATTTCTTTTTTAATTTCAGGTGCAAATTAATGTAAATAAGCGGTAACTTGTATAACTTCTATGAGTAATTGATACAAATGCAGCCACACTACACACTAGTCAAACTTGAAAAATGTATTCTCTTTCTACAGCTGTTTTTTTCTTTTTCATTTTAATAAAATCACCTACACCACATGGACCTAAAATTCATCTTTGTATTTCAACTTATTCTTTGGGTAAGACAGCAAGAGAGACTATTATAGATGAGCATGATAAAGTATTTCGTAACCCATATGACTAAACCATTATTTTAGTTAATTTACTGCAAAATATTGGATACTAAGGAACATAAGAGTGAAATATTTGTTAATGTGTTTTGAAAGAAAGCATATGCATCTCAATCCTCCTGGTCACTGTTACCTTGTCTGATGGCAGAAAATTTGCATCCTCTCTTGATTTAAGAGGAAAAACAAGAAATAAAGCAATATCAAAGATAAGACTGAATGTGGAAGACAGCAGAGGAACAATGGATAAGCTATTCACTAGGAAATTGCCCTGTCTAGCTTAAATTATATCTAAACTGGAACCAGAATCAAGACAGTAACTAAAACCCTGAGGCTGTCATTCTCTGTGAGAAGCAGGAGTCAGCTGTTGGTGGCTGCCAGGGGAAGGAGGGTCGTACCTGTCAGTCTGCACCTGTGAAGTGAAAAAATAAATTCTTTCCATCAAAGATGCTGGTCTGAGTTATTTTAAGCAGCCATTTTCCAGCACAGGCTTGCCTGGGAAGGAGCTTGGGAATTTGGCCTTCTCATTAACGGTGATTATGCGTTGCACTCTCTCATATCACCGGATCGTGCAGCTTCCTCATGTGGGCAGGCTGTGCCTACGTCTTGGTCCTTCCCAAGAAAAGGAACTACAGGCATGAACAAAGAAAGGCCACTTGGATTAGTTGAGCTGGTAAGTGAATCAAAGAAGGTAAGAGTGGCAAGCAAGGTAAGTGTTACACTGAGGTGTGCAAATGAGGAAATACTTCTCCAGCTGATTTCTTTCAAAAGTGACTAGAATATTATTTTGTAACCAGGACAGATAATCTACGTACTAGTCATAAAACAAAGAAATTTTCACAATAAAAAACAATGCTATAAATAACACCTTTTTTTAGGTTAAATTATAGGTATGACATGGGGGGAGTTTCACTAAAACAGCACTTTGTCTTTTTCTGTATTCTAAAGTTAGCTGAACAAATAAAATAACCCAGAAATGAGCATGTATCTGTGAAAGCAAGCTTATGGTCCCTGCATACAGTTTTCACTGTTGCTCAACCCTTCTTTGTTATTATCTGCTTTACTATATCACTGGTCCTATTTATCTTCATTTGCCTTGAGATCCTCCTTTCTGAAACACCAGTGAGCACAGAAGCAAGCCAAGCCCTTCACAAGTCAGCCATTCACTGTGGACTCTGCTGAGCAGTCGCCTAGGGCTGCTCACGGCAAGAGCGGCTGCAATTGTTCCTACAGGATTTTGGGAGGCTTTGTGGAGATAACAGCATCCTTTCCTACGCCGCAGGAAGTTCGCACCGTAAGCGTGTGCATCACCGCCCTGATTCTTCGCGTCCTCCTCCAGTGCAAAGCTGCGTCCAGCCAGGAAACAGCCAGAAAGGGCTGTCAGCGACAGTCACACCCTCCCCTTTTTGGCACAGAAAGCACAGGGCAGGTTTCTTTCTTCCCTTTTCACCACATGATGACTCCTGTATTTCGTCAAGGATCCTACGCACAACAGGCAAACCAGCCAGAGCTCCTATCCGCTTTCCGTGCGGATGCTTGCGAGCATCCACGCAGCCAGGCAAATACAGCCAAGCCAAGCTGTGAGCTCCACTGCAGCAGCCAGCTCCACAGCTCCTTCTGTGGAGGCACGGCCGAGGCAAGAGACACAGAAGCTGAATTTCCAGAACACATCTACTCTCCCAGGTTGCTTTGCACAAAGCAGCCTGTGTCCCTTAATTCTCTTCCACAGGTACAATAACTTCACTGAATGTACGGCGGGACCTCACCCTCAGCAATGAATGTAACATGACCGGCTTAGGGATCAAAGGTCTTACCGAGCATTTACAGCACAAAAACAGTAGGCAAACAATACAACAAGAATGATGAAGCGCTCAAGAACCATTCCCTGCCATTGTACTTGACAGGATATGCTATTTCCTATGCTCCATCAAGCCCAGAATATTACAGGGGAGGAAAAAGGCAGCATATTAATCTGCAATAATCAGGCAAGAAAGAAACTAATAGCTAAGGTCAAGAAGATGGCTCTTTCCCCACATGGGTATATTTAGGGGCTTGGTCGAACAGGTTACCATGTGAAAAACCTCCCTACATTTCCCCCTGTGCAGCAGCTTAGTGCAGCTGTTTGCTCTCTCATTTCTGGGCAGGAATACAATCAGAGCCAGTACTTCTCAGCCTCAGAGGAGTGGCAGGACTTTGCACCAACCGCACCATGGACACCACACCAAGCACTGTGACACTGAGGCCTGACCACCTGCCAAAAACAGCACATCCTTCATCAATGGGCAGATTTATACAACTGGACAGTTGCCCTTCCCTGGTATAGTTTATTGGTTTGGAATAGATTCACCCATACGGGAGCAGGCATTTCTTCTCCAAGGTAGCATCACTGTGGCAGCTTTGTTCACATTAAATGTTGGCTGTTGACCATGATGAAAAGACCCCCAGATGGATAGCCTCAACGTCACTCTTCACAAAACAAGCAGAAAAGCCCATAAGGCTCTCCAATTTTGCAACAGCAAGCAGTGGTCTTAAAGGATATCAAATGTTTGAAATGGCCATGAAAAAAAGCTTGTTTCCTGCTCCCAAATATTAACTGAAAAAGAGGCCTACTGTGTCACTCTTTCAAGCAAGACCCCCAAGTCCTTTCTGGAGTTGGCATGTGTATAGTCATACACAGACAGACGTTAAAAAAAAATGCAGATTTGACAGACAGACACATTAACTAGAAATTTGTAGAGCAGATTTTAATGATACATGGAGATTTGTGTTTATTAGAAACAGGAAATGAACAGGAATGAAAGTAAACAAAGATAGGTCTGAGATTTAGGACAAATTATTTAAATCTAAACAACATATAAATAATGGTTTGATGTCAAAGGAAGTGCTTTGAAACTTAAATTAGCAGCAGCTTGAGAAGGAGAAACCTTGCTGGATAAATATAGCAAGGGTATATTGGATCCCTGAAACTGTTCTTGAACACATCAAGGCAGTAAGGAACAGGGAGGCAGCCATTCACAGTCTGACACATATTCTCTCCTTCAGCAACAGTGTTCTGAAAGGGATTGGCACGGCAGGAATTCTGAACAGATTTGCTATCGCTTAGTGAAACACGCTGCCAGTAGAACAACATTTGCAGCAGACTTACTATCTAACCTAGGTCACCTCCTGATTAAACATCTATAGATTGGAAGATTAGTCATTAAACCAAGTGGAAATACACACCAAGCTACAGCTTACATGGAGAAACTATATCCAATTAGCTTTGCAAGTGAGCTAAAAGCAGGAATTAAGAGGAAAGTAGTTCCAGGACACTCTTGCCAGCACTTCCAGTTCAGGGTGCCTGCTCCCTCCATCACATGTGTGGTTTCTATTTTCACATTCTGTGCCACAGGGAATGTGTTTCTAAGATTATTAAATCTTGACATCTCCATAATAGGGAAAGCTGAAAAAGAAATTAATTAAAAAATTCGAGGCAGGTAACAATGAAGTTGCCTTGCCACATTATGTGAAAACCAAGAGTCATAATCACACATACACACATCATCATGAAACTAATTACTTTTTCTCTTTTTCTAAAGAATTTTTACTTCTTTGCATGAGAAATTTTGAAAAAGTCTCACTTTTTAATCCCAAACAGAATTTTTTTTTTCAAAAATGAAAATTTAACGCAACAGAAATCCTGTTCTTTTATCAGCCATTCAATTATTAGGCACAAAAACACTAGCACTTCCCAAAACACTTTAGTGATACCACTGTAAAGATGTAATGCTTCAGGCTGTAACTCTACACTGTGAAGTAAGTACTGGGAAGCTTTGTTGGGACTTTTTTTTTATTAGTAGTATTTTAAAGGTATTTGATAGACAGCAAATAACTCTGGATCTCCAATTTGCCCTTTCAAATAGATCGCGTTAAGTAAGTCATAGTTTTGATCCCTCTGCACAAGTTTGAATTAAATGAAAAATGAATGAATGAAAATGCCCTGAATCTTAGTCCACTGTCATGTTGAAGATGTACATGGTGCAGAATCTATAAATAGACCATGGAGTGCCACTATTACAGCCTCCAAATATGCACTTATTTTCCAAAATATCAATGCTGGCACCTCCAGCTAATGCTGAAAGAAGTGTTGCTGGGTCTTTTATTAATACTTTTAACATTGACTTTGCATGAACTGGAGAAGAACGATATAACAAAAACCCCAAATTGTAGGGTGGAGCTTTTAATTGCATTTAATTTTATATCCAATTCAATTTTTTCAGTACAACTGTAGTTCTTTCCACGATTTAGCTACAAGCTATTGTTTAACCAGTACAATAAACCCAGCATTAACTTTTAGCCGTCTCGGATTTGCTGACGGAGAATAGCATTCCTGCATTAGGATGCCCTCTCCAGTATGTTCAGAATGCAATACCATCCTGCATAAAACACACCAAGACAAAGGAAAAGGATATCCTCCTTCACAGGCAGAAAAAAAGTCTGTGCCCTTTCTCTGCTGCAACATTTAACCCCTATTACTGCGATAAGCCACAGGTGCGCTCTCTCTTTCTTCTCCTTTCCTTCCCTAATAAAACTAAAGGCAGCAAGTAGAGCATTTTGATTACTAATTAAACAAAACCACTCCCAAATTGCTATGGTACTATACAGCAGAGAGCCAACACCCAGGGCTGCTGCTATGGGAGATTCCTGCTCACCAGCTCTGCAAGTTGACCTGGGCAAGACTCGCTCACCCAGCAGAATTCAGTGAAACAAAGAAAATTAGAGAGCAGGGTTTTCATGGCACTGCCTAGAAGGTTTTACACAATTCAGTTCCAGGCATGATGTATCTTCCACTTCCAACCAAAGCATTTTATCAAGCAAGATTTCTATATAAACCAGTGGGTAAGGACAGGTGAATTAATTTATTACACCAGCTGATGCAGTCAGAAAAAGCAAGGGGTGTTCAGTTTGAGATTCACTTGACAAGGGCTGACCTATAAAAATGGAGATGTTTTCAGGCTCAAGTTCCCTAACGGACCATCACAGTAGCATGCCTTTACAAAAATGATCTTTTGATATGTGGTCGGGAATGGAGCTTGGCTTTAACCTAAGAATTTTTAGAAACTGCGTTAAGATAGATTTAAGAGAGCTGTGTAGAGCAGTAGGAAGCTTAAGCCTCTCTGCTTAGTACAGACCGGATCCATGAATGAACTCACAGAAGGTTTGTTTGCTCGCCAAACAGTCAACAGGAAAAAAAACTGATGATATACTGTGCTCTCATGAAGGTAAAACTCTGCGACTTTCCTGGAGGGGTCCTTGCTAATAGATTCACCTGATGGTGATACAGAGCAAAAGGAGTCATTCTGCTTTACCACAAGCATTAGTGACCAGGAAGAAAACCTGGATCATGCAGTAACAATAATACCCCTGGAATACTTTTTCTTTCAATTTAAATGATCTGTAAACACAAAGCACCAGTTTCCTTTTCCCCACACTTTTGTGAATTTAACACTTCTTCCCTTAAATGAACATCTAATCTTTTAACATGAGCATCTTTACATGAGCTGTAGTCTTCCAAGGCATATGTCAGTTATCTGAAAAGTACTTGTTAAATTAAACTCTTTTTTTTATTCTTGATTTCCTGAATCAGAAAGATCTAAAAAGCCTGTGAGCAATTCAGACGCTAGCTCTGCTAGCTAAATGCACTCACAGCAAATGGTCCCATTGACTTAATCAGAGCACCTCACAACATACACAACAGCACATTTTCACAGCACGGGCTCAGCAGTCCCAGCTCACACAGAGAGACTCGAACAACGTGGCAGCTCCCAGAAATTCTTGCAGCCTGCAACTGAAATAGTTAAAAGGTAGAGCTACTTGCGTTAGGCGTTTTATATTCCTACACTTCCTGTACTTAACAAAAGATATGGGGTGGGTTTATTTCAAAACCAACCTGACTGTCTCAGAGAGACAGTTGGAAAATTCCTATTATTATGGTGCACTCAGGCTTAAGTTTCATTGACATAGCAGTGTCAGTCACCAAAAGGACGGTCTCTTGGTTCAAGATGCAGCTTGCTACTGCTTACATCAATTCTCAGGCTTTTATGATGACTCTACTTTACTTAACCAGGTATAAGAATGTTATTTATTTTTTGGGCTGAGCCAAAGCAGGAAGAGGAGAAAGTGCATAACACCTAGAGGAGAGACAAAGTCAAGCAAGCTTGGTGCTGATACTTTGCACACATCAACCAGGAAGTTTGCAAGGAAATACACGTGCAACAATCTTATTGGTCAGCAGAAAGAAGAAACGTATAACAAACACTTTTAATAAAACAACAATGAAGGCATCCTTAGTTTGACCCACTGTCTCACAGACAGATTTTCTTCTGAAAGAGGAGAGAAGAGAAAGATTTTATAGCAGACCATGCCATGGCTGGCTCCTAACCACAGAGCACAGCTTCCCACGTACACAAACGTGACACTTGCAACATCCAAGTGTCCACATCAAGCTCCTCTAAACTTGCAAGTCATTTTTAGCTTTTAGGTGACATCTCTGCCTATTCCTCTCAGGATTTTAAAATAGAAAGTATGGGGAGCTAGAACTGATGGTGGAGCCTACCAGCTGTTTACAAGTTATTAGTTGATCATCTTGAGACATGTGAAAGTAAAATCTATCATATAAACTTGTAATTAAAATAATAGTAATACTTATGGTGTCCCAAGCCTATGGCCTGTTGGCATGTGGCACCCACATAGCTGGACGTTACTGAAGAGAGTAGCACAGATTATTTGCTTCTCTCCAGGTAAGTAACATCATCTACCTGACCGCTGTTCATTATCTTCTGTTTGCTTAGCTTTTTAGTAAGATATTTGACATTTAAAACTTACACTCAGTGGAAGGAGCAGCACTGTGCATTGATGTAGCAACTTGGATCTCAGCACTGCTAGCCGATACACCAAAGCTTCATGCTAACTGAGCAAAGATCAAGCATAGATGGACATTACCCCATTCCTACTACACTAATGATTTATATCCCCCCACCTCCATGCCAGAAAGCCAGGGGGTGCTACCAACTGTCCCCAGGTTACTTCTGCCCAGGAATACCTGCAGAACGCAGCAGGCTGCTGGTTGCAGACAGCTCTCAGCCCCGGCAGTTGCACGACATGAAATAGGAATACAGAGCCGAAGCCCCAGCCTGCCGGCATCTGTAATAACTCAGCACATCCAACTCTGAAAACTGATCTGGGTAGGATAGCTACAGGTCTTTCAACAAGAAATGACACCTCATTTCATCCTTTCCTTTCAGACATGTTAAAAGCACAAATGACTCCTAACAGACCATCGATATAGCAACTCCAATAGGTGCATTTTTACACATCTACGACTCCTCATGAAGTGCCCTAGTTTCAGACCACACTCCCATCTTCAGCTTTTCCACTCAATTTTATCAGCATACAGAGATTGGGCCGCCTGCGGCTTGACTATGTGGGAATTCCCTGCCTCCCAGGGAATCTCCAAGTGATAGAGCTGGATGCAGGGAACAGCTGGATGCAAAAAGATCACATTGCCTAAGCTCGCTTCTATTTCAGCTGTTCCCAGCTGCTGGAATGACCCTATGGGGAGGGAGGGAAAATGAGAGCTGGCTGCTCTGTCCCAGCTTCTAAACATCTATGCTAAGCATCGCTGAAACATATCTCAGCCCTTGGACCACTGTAAACTATTTCACAAGATTTGGAGTAGCGTTGCTTAAGTCAGCTACAAAAAACAAACAACAACAACAACAAAAAAGTAGTTTTAAAGGAGAATTGTGCATTTGAATGCCAAGATAGAGCCACATTATTGTCATGCCACCGGCTGGAAGTGGGCCAGCAGGAGAGAGGGAACACCCATCCTCCTATCAGCACCCTGTGACTGATACTGCTTATTCAGTGTCACCACCCGCGGGAGTGCGCTTACCATTTCCAGGCCATAACGTTTAAACAAGACTTTAAGTACACGTTGCCTTAAGTCACTCTAGCTGGCTTAAATGGCCAGCTAACTGTTCCGATAGGGATATTACAACTGTGTTTGTACAGGGTACGACCCACACAGTGGTGAAACATGAACATCTCATGGTAAAAGTTAATAACCATTCATTACTATTCCAGCAATAATATCCTAACCTGTCACCACAATATGGCATCTTTCCATTAATTTAGCTTTTATGCAGCAACCTGTCAGCTGTAGCTGAGAGTGGGATATGTCTAGGTTCAATTATAAGTTCACCTGTGTACTATTTATCCGTTCTTTTGATATGCTATGTATGTAGAATCACAAAATAACAGAACTGTTGGATTTGAAACGCATCTCTGGAGATTGTCTAGTCCCAGACTTCTTTTCAAAGCAGGGTCAACTCCAGCAGGTTGCTGTGGGCCATATCCAGTTGGGTTTTGAATATGTATAAGGATGCAGATTCCACAACTTTTCTGAGTAGCCTGTTCCAGTCTTCAATCATCCTCACATTACAAAAAAATGTTTAATCTTACATTTACATGGAATGTCCTGAATTTCAGTTTGGGACCCTTGCCTCTCTTCCTTTCACTTGATGTCACAGAGGAGAGTCTGGCTCTGTCTTCTTTACTTCCCCCTCATCAGCTATTTATACACATTGATGGGATCCCCCTGAGCCATCTCTTCTCCAGGCTGAACAGTTCCAGCTCTCTCAGTCTCTCTTTGAATGGCAGATGCTCCTTCATCACATTTGAAGTCCTTTGCTGGACTTGCTCCAGTATGTCCATGACTCTCCTGTACTGGGGAGCTCAGAACTTGATCCAGCACTCCAGATGTGGCCTCACCTTCTTTGTCCTGCTGGTGATGCTTTGCCCAATGTAGCCCTGGTGGGCTGTGTCCAGCTTGCTGTCCACCAAGAATCCTAGGTCATTTTCTGCAAAGTTGCTTTCCAGCTGGTTGAACCCCAGCATGTTCTGATGCCTCTGCAGGTGCATCACCCTTTGTTGAACTTCATGATATTCCTGTCAGCTCTTTTCTCCAACCTGTCAGAGTCCCCCTGCATGGTATTACAACCATCTGGTCCATCAACCACTCCTGCCAGCTTTGTATCACCTGCAGAAATGTTGAGGGTGCACTCTTTCCATCCATTAACGAAGATGTTAAATAATACTAGTCCCTGTATTGACCCCTGGGGTACACCAGTAGTGACTGGCCTCCAGCTCATGTGCCACCTGTCACGGTTCCTTGAGCCTGGCAGTTCAGTCAATTTTCAGTTCCTCTCACTCTCCTCTTAGTTAGACCAGTTTTTCTGTGGGGTTGTTACTGGAGATGTCTCTTCTCTCATCCAAGGTCACTGCATTGTGATATGTTCCTTCACGAAGAATACAGCTCAGTTCCTTCATGACTGATGATCTTTGAGAAGCCACCACCACTGATCCTGCTCCTGTGACAGCTTTCTGCACAAACACACTCTTCAGCAAAAAACTCAGGGTGGTGTACTGGTAAAGTGTGCTAAGAGATTATCAGCAGTAAAATGTTGTTCTTCAGAGAAATAGAGGGAAAGACTCTAATCTCAGTGAGATGGGCTATTTTTGCAGAAAGTGGGGCTTAAGCAGGAGAAACATTGACAATTCAACAAAACTTTATACTTACACAATCAGGGAATGCAAAAAGACGAAGAATTTTGTCCTAGGACTATTTTGGGATTTGTAGCTCTACAGGGATTTGTAAAGGTGACCTTGCTTAACATCTTTTAAATGTATATATATCCCTAATGTTTCTGTTATATTGGCAAATAAGAGATTATTTTAGAAGCCAGAGTGTCAGCACAGGATAGAATATGGGCAACCTAAAAATAAAAACCTGAGGAAAATGTCAAGTTTGAGGCATTCTATGTACATTAATGTACAGTGGCTTTATTCAATAGGAAGACAAACCAGTGGTCTATAATACGTCAGTAAGATACTGTGTAACAAAAGAAACTGTATCATGTCAATATTTGCAGGCAAGAATTGTAGTGAGAAGTCTTCAGAAGCACATTCAGTGATCTGCATTAGGAATGACCTCATAGCATGAACCGGACGGAACAGGCTCCTGTGTCATTTCAAAGCTCGTGATATAAACTGTTAAACAGCTGAAGGTCAGACACGGGATGAAGGTACTCTTTCCAGTCCCATCCTCCAGCATGACCACTGAATAATGACTTTAAGATTCAATATTTGTTGAACCAACTCTTGGAAACCTGACAGCCAAGCTGTCCCTCCACCTCTCTGGGCAATCTGTGCCACTGCTGCACTATCCTCCTCATTAAGATTATTTTCTTGGTGTTGTCTATAAAGCTCCCAAGTCACAGCTCATGGTCCTCAAATTGATGGAATAGTTTGGATCCTTCATATTTGTAGTTCCTGTTCAAGGAGTTGCAGGCTGTTATTAGGTAGTCCCTTAGCCTCCTCTTCATCAGACAACCCCAGTCAATTTCTTGAATTTTACTAGAGGAGGTCAGTTGTGAAATTAGACAGAAATTTAGAGTATTGCACTCTGGGGAAAAAAAAAAAAAAAAAGGAGAGAGCAAGAAAATCCTCCCCCCACTTCCCCAAAAAAAAAAAAAAGAAGGTGAAAATGTAGAGGAGTTTATCACTGGTCTAAATCTGGAGAGTCAGTTTTACAACTTTGTGCTGAGGCCCAGATAAAAGCCCAGACTATATTCAGGATCTGGGAAATTTGACTCAGAAAATGAAACTGCTAAATCCCAAATTTAACCTTGACAATGCAGCCAGAATTGTCCAAGCAAAGACCCTCAGCCATTTCAGGCTAAGTAGAGGCACCAGAAAGGGTACTGTGATGGAACCAGGGTGGAATCCTTTATTTTTGTAAACCTTCAGCTAAGTTAGTAAGAATAGAGAATAAAGAGAATCCCATCCCTGACTACTTAGGGACCAGTTCTGGGAGTCAGAGCCAGCATCATGTCACTGATACTCACTGGAAGCCAAAGTACCCTGATCTTTGAGGTAAAGCATTAGGAAAACTGAGAGGGTCTGGCATACAGATAACCAAACATAAATTTGAAATAAGAACAATGAATACAAGAACTCACACAAAGAGATCACATTAAGGTGGCAGCTCTGGGATGCTCACTGCATTATGAACATTGTGGCTCAGCTACTTGCCCATAGCAGAGCTCATCATCCAAGGACCAGGGCAGGCAGGTTAGATTAACAGAAGGAGGTTAATTAAAAATTCTCCATGTCATATCAAACACAAAACTAAGCTGTCCAAAACATAGAGGTCTTCCCATCGGCCTCATTGGTTACAGTATAGAAAAAATAGGAAATTACCTACAGATTTTGAGCAATACTGAAAACTGAGTATCAGTCACTCAGATAGTGAAGGAGCTGGCTTTAATTCACAAGTATAGCAAATTTTCTGGGTTTAGACACAGCTAGTTGTTTCAATTGATTAAAATGCTTTTAGTTAATTTTAAGTACGAGAATTTCAGGCATGAAGCCTTGTCAATCATAACCAACTTGCCCCGCTAAGAAGACTAGATAAACAGTCTTCTCTGCAGGCTGTAGTACACCCCCAGCTTCCCAATCCCTCTCATCAAAGAATCCCTCTTGACCCATTCACTGCCTCCCTGTGGGACTGAACAAAACATTTCAAAGTTAAATCTAAGAGTTGTCAGGATCAAGGCTTTCTTTTACCTAATACAAGCTGAGCAAGTAAGTCCCACATATACTGAAAACTTTGAGACTCCTTGCTGTAACAGATCATGATAGTTTCCTTACTGTGGTGGAAAAGGGCATTAAATAATACAAGAGTAGGTATATTTATTTTGAGTGTTTAAATGTCGTACTGATTTTAAAACACATCATTCAGCAATGCCTTCCAGACGTCCCAGTACTTCACAGCTCAAACCAGGATAATGTAAAAACCAGTCACATGGTAAATCCCCACCTACATCTGAAGTTATGTCAAGGATGCTCCACGCTTTTCATGCCAGCCTTTCCATTTATATCAAGTGGTGGTGATTTGTATTATAAACATGCACATGCAAGTGGAAACAAATGCCTTCAGAAACATCAAAATCCTGATAAATTGGTCTTTTGTTTGGAAAGCAGAGCTCAAAGGGTCAGATAAATACTTAGAAGAATGCAATATTTTAAATCCCAACCACCTCTTCTGTTATCCAGTTGGAAAAATATTACCAGTAAACTGTAGGTACTGCAAGTTAATAGAGTAATTCATTCAACAGAAAAGTGTTAGGCTGACATATTTTGGGAAACCATCATCCTTCAGGACAAATCATCAGATTCGTAGCAGGTATTTACCTGAACTCCAGTTACTAGCTTTAAGTGTTCAACAGTAGAAGTCTGCTGAAGTTCTGACTTTCCAATCCGTATTGAAATGCAGATTGTACTGAAAATAAAGTAGGCAGAAGAATGGTTGAACCATGGTCTTCCAACTTGCAGAAGAATGTCTGGACCATTTATAACAAGTCCCTCCCAGTCTCGCTTTTAGTAGTGGTCTCAATTCGCATGTATTGGCAAAAGCTTCCTGAGTCAATGGGAGAAAAATCACTTTCTTGCCTAACAGACCAACTACTGAGCTGGGAAGTGGTGTACCTGGGGTCTGGTACCTTCTCCAGCATAAATGACTATTAATACAAGAAGAAATGGTCTTGACATGAGTCACTGGGAACTTCAATCATCATGCCATATCCCAATCCAGACAGCACCTAACTATAATCTTCAAGATAAGGATTTAAATTATTTCAGGGGAGGGAGAAAGAGAATGGGACCTGCATGTGCCATAGGTGTCAGAGGTGCCTCAGCTCCTACATTTTGGGGTGAAAGGTTTTCCAGCAAAATTACCGGGCAAATTTCATCCGAGTAGCTTTCAGGTGCTGAAAACCTACCATTCAGTTGATGCGAGTAAGGCATTGACAAAAGAAGTTTAACCAGTACTCACAGGAAAGTATTCTGCCTTCAACCACTGTGTCCTACAATACACCACTGCTTTAACGGCCTCGGAAACTCGCTGACTCCCAGGTATGGCTGTCTCTGGCTTTAACGCAGAGCGTTTCTAGCATGGGACTGACTATACATTTCATTCATTACTTTGATTCCCCCCATGTAAAGTTTTGCTATTTATACTGAGCAGCAGGTCACAAGACTTGGAAGTACGTTTGTTATGAAATTAGAAGAAATGGCTGAATTCACCGTGCTTCTGGGAATTCTATAACTTAACGTATCACACCAAAACTGTGCTGATTTCCATGTAACAAAAAGAACAACGGTACCTTCAGACCAGAGAAATGACAATCAAAGGAAAAAATCCAATTACTAGTTTTGTAAAGGTGTTAAATATTAACAGTAACAGTGTCTACCAGATCTTCATAGCAAAAGAGGAAAAACCTTCTGGGATAGTCCTATCTTGTTCCAAGCTCTCCTGGGGCAATTCCTGCAGGATTTAGTCACTGAAGCAGAGAAAGTAGCCCCTGATAAACAGCCAGAGGCTAACTTAGTGGCTGGGTATGGTCTCAGGACCCAAGCAGGGAGCTGTGGGAAATTGAGGCTGCGCTCTCCTCTCTCATCATCAACAAGGCACAAGGATGATTTAGACACATGTTCAACCACCTCCGTTGAGATCACTGGGTTTGAGCTGACAGAGAAGTCCCTGTGAGCAGCTATATGTGAATTATTGAGTTTCCTGTAGGAAACAATTCCTACAGAGCAGCACAAAGGTATGTGGAAATAGGCTAAGGTCAGTCATATGAAAACAGGAGTAAGCAAAGGTGTAAATGAAATGGTAACACATCTAATTCAGGAGCCAAAGAGTGGGTGGGAGCTTAGTTTTGAGAATTCATTTTTAGACAAAACCCATTTTTTTAAAAAAAGTGTGTGAGTGGGAGCCTACCTGCTCATTATCTCTTCACATAACCAGAGAGCAACTAGAACTTATGTTACAGGCTTTAAAACTACCAAATGCTACAAGGTGTGACCTGAGAAGACAGTCAGCAAAAGTGTGTTAAATTACAATTACGAATTTTCTGAGCTGAGACCAAGGTTTCAGAACTGGGTACCTAATATTTGACTCCTACATCTACGCTGAAGTGGATTAAGGATGCAACTTGATTGTTCAAGTCCAAATACCGATCTTGGAAACTTATTTTGGTATACGTCTTAGAAGAAAATCTGAGTGGATGTGATTTGGATACACAATGCAGAAGCTAACAAAACATATCTCTGAATCTTCAGGGAGAAGTGCTGGAGGGGGAGCAGAGATTCATATGCAATCTCATTTCATTTCTTTATCAGGAAAACATACATTTATTATGAAATATACAGAAATAGGAGTTAAAATGATTGGCCTCCCTGGGAGCTTTGGTTTCACCCATGTAATAAGTCAAGTATCTCAGCAAAGCTCAGTACTACTGCGCACTTGTCATAAACAGCATTTGTATTTTTTTTTTGCTTGAGTTCACCATCTTGCTTCTGCACCTCATTTTCCTAATTACTATTTACAAAACATTTTAAAAAAAACAAAACCAAGACCAACTGTGACCCATAGCACTACATTCTCTTAAGCACATCCATAAAAATGGGTGCTGTCAGCAACCATCAGAGAGCACTCTGAGTTTTCAAACAGGAAAATCCATATCTGATGGATTTCATCTACCCAGCTGAGTAATGCTAAGTGTTCACTGACCATGAACATGTGATTTTAATCTCACGGAAATCTATGAGGCATGCACCAAGGAGAACATAATGTAGTTTCAACATACATTGCTGAGGACAGAACCGCATTGACCTCTGAGGAAGGACCGTCTGCAGTCAGTGCCAAGGTAGGGATGGCCTTCCAGCCACCCATAAAGGTCTTGTTTCCCTAAGTGTTGTACTGTGTTATATGTGTGCCTGAAACCTAAAATGGTTGATTTTCATGTTGTGGTTAAAAATAAATGTCCACACAAATAATAAAATGTGGAATTTGAAATACAGGTTTATTTAGACCTCCACTTATGAACACAGTTTATTGTTATAGCTTCCAAATACATTTTTGTAGAGATCTTTACAAACTTTTTTTTAGGTTTTGTTACAATTTTCCTGTGTGCATGTGTACAGACAGATCTATATAATGTGCATAGTTAATGATCTAATTAACATCTAAAGTTCTGAGTCATCAATTTAACTTTTTTCAGAGGACTAAAGGAACAGCAACCCGCATCGATTTTCCAGCCAATCAAAAAAAGACAAATCACTCTTCAGGCAAATCAGGAGTCTTGACTTAAGCTTACCTGGACTTGGATCTTTGCCAACATTTTAAAATCACCTTTCAAAAAATGTCACAAAAGTCTATAGAAACATCTCCCAGCTTCAGATGCAGTGTCTGCCAGAAAACTGTAATGTTATTTAATTACAAACTTAATCCTGAGTGTTTTGGAAGGGGAAAAAACTGGAAAGTTTAGCTCTTTCGAAGTAGTATTCAAATGCAAAGTTTGTGGGTGGGGTTGGGGTGTGTGAAGGTGCATAAATAGGCAGTAGGAAGGGCAGCGTAGGCACTGTAACCAGGAACACCTTCGCACCCTGGCAGGTGTCTGGGAGAGTAAACAAGGTAAGGCACTGCACGCTTACGGCTTTAGAAAGTACCTGGGGGAGCTGGGAGCCCGGGATACCCAGGGCTGGGGCAGCCGGTCAATGGGAAGAAAGTACTGCAGCAACGTAGGGACAGTTTGGCACAGCTTGCTATGAAGAAAAAATGTGTAGAGAAATGTTGGCTTTGCAGGTTAAGCTAGGAAAGGAGGAATTGGGAGGGGGGGGGGGAACGGAGCAAAAGTGCATACAGGCTTCCAGAGGCAAAGTTTTAAAGAGCCGATTTAATGCTCCTCCA
>WHYT01013762.1:18866-36222 GCA_009806455.1 Tetrax tetrax | reverse complement strand
GGTGGGGGGGGGGGGGGGGGGGGGACACGACTTAGCAAAAGTGCATACAGGCTTCCAGAGGCAAAGTTTTAAAGAGCCGATTTAATGCTCCTCCATCTTTACTTTCTGCTTTCTCTATCAGCTTAAAATCTGCCTGGTCTTTGATTTCCTGGCTGTCCCATACCTTCATAACTTTTCTTTTTTTAAAGAAGAGTTACTTCCACTATCCAGCTTTAGCCAAAACAACTCTTGAGGCGACTCTGAAAATCCACTGGGTTTAATTTCACTTTGTGCAGTTTTCTTCCTTGCGAAGGAGACTTTTCCTAAGGCAGAAAGGCAGCCTGCTGCAAAAGTCGTATTTCATGCCCTTGAAACAGTGACTCTTTGGATGTCTGAGGTCTGTTGGACTTCCTAGTAGGAAAGAGCACTGTATCACCAAGAAACTTGGCTAGTATCTCCTCCTGCAGTTCATACCTAGAAAAATGCTTTTGTTTCCCTGGACTTTCCTTTTTGTTGTCTGAAATTTTTAAAAAGTCAACCTGTTGTAATTTTCGCATTAATCTTTTAAATTTTCTATACTGCTTTTGGAATATTTTAGATTTTCTTACTGTACCCACTACATGGCTGTTCTAGTTTCTAGGAGAATATTTAATGAGAAAACATAGGGTCATGTTGCTAGTGTGTTTTACCCCTTCAAAGCAGCATCCCAGCTGAAATCCTGAGGAGCTTCCCATCATCTCCATGCCCCAGAGTCCAGCTCAGGAAAAGCCCTCTGTTTCATGTTGCTTAAACCAGCAAACTGCATTTCAGTTCTCACTGTTCCACACAGCAACCCCTGCCCACTCTTTTTATTATAGATTCTACTGGTTGCAAGGATTAGATATTTTTCAGGGGAAAGACAAGATCGGAAGTTTCAATAACACCATTAAGCTGTGCCCATGCCAATGGCTCACTTTAAAGCCTAGCTTAACATTTTGACTTCTCGTTTGAGTTGTTCCTGCTGCAAAATGGAGGAAGAGCCAAGACAAGATACTTTTTCAGCACCTGGGCTGCTAAAGAGCTTGGTTGCTGTAAGACTGGGAGATGGAGGTGTAACTGTGAACTGATTAGGACTTGAAAGTACTTTTGGAATTGCCAAAACTCGGTTGTTTTACTGAGTAAATTCAATATATGTGAAAATAAGAGAGAGAAACTAACACTTAAGTGCCCATTTTAAAAGGGCAAGAGCCCAACAGCATGAATAGGGTAGTTGGAAGCAGCCGGGTCCTTCCCGGCAGTTTGCCAAGCAAACCTCTCCCTTCCTTGAGGTCGCCCCACGCCCAGGCCCCTGCCTGGAGCAGCTCCTTTCAGGCCTGACCCACCCCGCTGCATACCTGTGACTTGACCTGCCCGTCCTCATCTGCTGTGTGCCTGAAAGCGAGCGGCGGCCAGGGAGGGATGACAACAATGTGCCATTTTGCTCGTCTGTTGCAGGAGCAGCCATGCAGAAGGGTTACATGTCCGTGTTCCTGCTGCTTGTCGCCATCTCCGGTGCTTTGGCAAAGAATGCGGGCAAAGAGACAAAGGAGACTACCACTAAACCAAAACTGCCTCAGACACTCTCCAGAGGTAAAAAAAAAACAAACAGAGATATCAAATTAAAAAAAAAAAAAAGTGCAATCTGCTAAAATTTTGGTTAGTCTGCTGTTCTAATAAGTTAATTTTCTTGCAACTCATTCTGCAAATACATTTTTTAGTATTTCCTAGCACCTCCTCCCCCTTTGCTCCTGATTTAAAGCCTTTCCCAGCAGACGCGGGCCAGGGGCAGGACACGAACCCCTGGCCACTGGCCCTGCTTGTAACGCATTGCCTGTCCTTGCCCCGCAGGCTGGGGAGACCAGCTCATCTGGACACAGACCTACGAGGAAGCCCTCTTCCGCGCCAAGCACAGGTACCACCCCACGCCCCACTCCACCGCGCCCCACTTCGCACCTCCTAGTGCCACCCCCCAGCCCCTAACGAGGACTCTTCTTTTCCAGCAACAAACCCCTGATGATCATCCACCACTTGGACGACTGCCCACACAGCCAAGGTAAGCTCTTTGCTCTGGAAGGGGAAAGAAAAATAAAAAAATCACCGAGTTTTCAGTTTCTGGATAAATGCTGCTTAAAAAAAAAAAAAGAAAACCAGCCACCATTCTGCTTGCTGAGTGAAGTTCTAACAGTATGCAGAGTATTCTTCAAGTTGCTGTCCCACATAGGTATTTTCTAATGTGCAGAGATAAAAATGGCATTATACAAGATGGAACGGACACAGAAATGAGCACAGGACGTCTAATAAATCTGTGTTTGGTTCACATCACAATCAGTCAAAATGAAGAGCAAGAGCAGAAGTAGTGAAAAACAGTAATTTATTGGAAAGGAAGTATTCAGCTCTCAGTATCATTGATGACTGTGACTGAATCTGGGCAGTGACTAAATCAAAGTAGGCTGAAACTGAGCTTCTCTGGGATTTCTGGTAACTGGGACTTTTCCCAGGGTTCCTGAATTTACTCAAGGGCCCTTCTTTCTGCAAGCCAATCCACACGGTGAGACCTTTGTGTCCATCCATAAATCAAATAACTCCAGAAGGAACTTTGTACAGGTGTTAAAATCCTTCCCAACATTTCAGGCTGAAGTCCTACACACTGTATTGTCAGCACCTTAAGAACTGGAGCCAGAAACTGCAGTGGTAGAATAGCAGGTTTGAAGGGCCAAATGCTCAAATTCCTACTTCAGCAGACAAATCTGAGAGCAAGCTGCACTATGTAAAGGGAGAAGGGACATTTTGTACCATTATAATTACTCTTTAATGCAGAATATAAATGAGTTGATCGTCTTCCAGTGGAATGAACTTAAAATCTTCATTTACTGAAATTGTACCCTGGGAATTCTCATTTTGATTATATCAGTTTGAATTTCTTTTTCAAGGATAACATATTTTGGGGCATAATTTTAACTTTCATTCCCATTTGTTTCCACTCTAGCCCTCAAGAAGGTCTTTGCTGAACATAAAGATATACAGAAATTGGCTGAAAAATTCATCCTCCTGAACCTCGTGGTAAGTTTCCCAGCTACATTTCATTAAGAGAAAGCAATAAAGTTCTATTTTTAATTATGGCTTCTCTAGCTACAAGTAGTCAGTTTAATAGCTGTGGCTGGCTAAGAAAAATGGCTAGTGCTGAAGCATAATAGATTTAGCAATAACCCTCTTTCATCTGTAGCTATCACAACCTCAAAATATGAGGGAATTTAAAGTTTAATAATAACATTAACTGTTATTATCAATTTGCAACTCCAGCTGTTAAAATGTTTGCATCCCAGACATTGAATGTTTTAAACTGCCAACTGTATTATTTGAGCTGTATTTCATAACACAAAGTACAATGACGAAAAAAAATATTTATGTGACATACCCTCCTTGACTGGGAACCTTATCTGTTTTTTTTTTTAAGTACGAAACCACAGACAAGAATCTGTCACCTGATGGCCAGTACGTCCCTCGGATTATGTTCATAGGTGAGTACCTCCAGCATCGAAGCTGATCTCCAACCTAAGCCCTGGCTGCACTGTACATCTCAGATCCTTGGGTTTATTAACAGGAATTTATTCTATGAGAAATATAAAATTTCCAGTTGGTTTTGTTGGATCAAACTTCAAAGCAACCCTGGTAGGGCCATGAGCTTCACAGGTTGAGCGTTCCTCCCTTGTTGATTCCAGGAATGATGTAATTTTTTCCATCATGTCATCGAAATGACACGATGCCACAGTCACTGGAATGGGTAGGCACCGGCTCAGCCTTGCTCATCCGCTTACCTCTAGAAATACTGTAAACCCATCAGGTTTCAGTTTGTAACACAATCTCAGACATCACAGGAACAGCAGTGACACTGGATGCTTCAAGGGCTGATTTTCAAACCTCAGTACTCAATTCTGCGCTCTACCAACCTGCACAAACCCCCCTGAAGCATTTGTGTTTTGGAGACATATTAGTGACTGTGCATGCATCCAGGTATTTCCTCTTCCAGAACAGATACGTGGCCTTACAGACTGGATGCATGCACGGTTAACAAATACCTGTATAAACCTAGGACAAAGACATTTTCAACAGACCAAAGCAACTGACACATCTCTTCCCTTACTCTTTTCTAATAACATTTGTAGCCAGAAAGCAGCCCCAGCTCATAGAGTTGAGTGAGGTGCTATGCAGTGGCACAGGGTGCAAGGCTGATCAACATCGATCAGAATTAAACCTACCCCTTCTTAATAAATCCACACTTAGAACTGAAACGCCAGCGACTGTGCAACTAACTCGGTTGTCAGTGGAGGAAGCAAGCAGAAGCACAGAAAGTTTATTTCCCTCTGCTTGAAAGTTAATCCTGTCATCCCATCCTCAACTTCTCTCATCCTTATTTCTTTTTTTTTTTCCCAGATCCTTCCCTGACTGTGAGAGCAGATATTACTGGCAGATACTCAAACCGTCTTTATGCGTATGAGCCCTCCGACATTGCGTTGTGTAAGTAGCGTGTTCGGGAATACTCTGAAAGCAGTCGTGCTTTTCACACAGGAATGACACCAGGCATTACAAAGTCTTGCTGAAAGACAGTTAACCAGGATTAAAATTAAACAGGATGCTAGCTTTAAACTCAGTGAGGTGAAGAGAATGATGGCAGAGCTCTGGAGCCTTAGACATCCATCTGTTTCACCAGAAAGCAGACACCAGTAGGAACCTGCCTAATTTAGCAGCATTCGCTGTAAGCGGCTGCGAGAACTGCGCACAAGGCCAGACAGGCCAGGCCAGGCCAGGCAACCTTCCGGGAGTAGGGAAGGGTTGCGTGCCATGACTCTCCCTCACCACTGCACAGCTCTGGACTCTGCCCTGTGAACGTCCGTGCACTTGCAGTAAGGGACATAGGTTCTCACCAGTGAAAATGAAACGGATGATGTTCACAAAATGCTTGGAAGAGGCTGTAGAGACTGCATCAGAATCCATACAGCAATAGGCATGCGAACAAGTGTTTTAATAATGGCATTTTCCCTAGAGTATTTGTAATTGCCAGCAGAGGAAGTTGTGAAAAAAAAAATAACATGTATGAATATTTCATTTCTAGTGTATTCAAATATGCAGAAAGCACTGAAACTCCTGAAGACTGAACTGTAAGGGGAAGAAGAAAGCCCTTCAATACTACGAAGTCTCATCTTCCATCTCTTCTCCATTCATTGAAACTGGTGAAGAGACGATTTAGGGTGGTATTTAGTGATGTATAGTGCTGGTTTATATACATAAGCACTACAGTTTTACATTAGCACTTTTGTACTGGGCAGCATTTTTGAAAGCTGGAGGCTTTTAATTTAAGCGTACAGAAGAATACTGTATGATCCAACTGTAAAAATGATTTTTTAAAAAAATAAATCCATTTCAAGTGTTTACATACAAAGTGTTGTTGAGTTTTGTATTTTTTCCTTATTATCATCTACCACTATTAACAAGAGTATAATCACTGTGTTACTTGGGACTACCAATCAGTTACCAGAAGCACCTTTACCTACTTGACTCAAAGTTCACTTCCCAGAGCTGTCTATCTGATATAAACAAAAAGCTGCTGCCCATGCCATCACATTGTTTAAAAGTCTGGTTTTATAACTCTGCTGAAACACCATCATTTTCTTCAGCAAACATACCGATGCTATGGATAACACCAAGCAAATGGATATAAGGCATATTCTACAAGGGCCGACCAGCCTACATGCTGCAGACGCAAATACACAAGCTAGATCAGCCTGCAAGTATCAAGAAACTTATTTTTTTAATTTGAAATTTCTTTTTTTTTGTTTAACTCAATGCTATGTTTTCATAGTTTGCTCTTCACCTCAGCTAAATTTTCAAGAGTTTTAATACATAAATGGTCAACTTAATTCTGCTCTTTTAATTTTGTCTTCTAAATACAGACTATTTAGAGATGCATCAAGTTAAGCAGTTACCTTAAAAAAAAAAAAAAAAAAAAAAAAAAAAACCACACCCTAAAGAAACCACCCAACCACACCTAAAGAAACTTTCCGTTTCTTTAGAAAACCCGGGAAAACGATTTTTGAAGTATATATCCTCAGTAACTTGGAAGCGCACAGGATGAATGGAGTTTCCAGAATTCCACTACCATTCAGACAATCTTTAAATAATCAGGCCTAAAAAGAATAATGCATGCTAATAACTCAAGCACATCCCTATTCACTTATCAGTTACAGACTTTAAGCTACATTCTTCCAGGTCTCAATTTAAATTATGCAAGCTTTTTCTTCCTGTAATACATAGTTATTTTCATGTGAGAAGAGTCAGATGCTGTGCAGTAGTATCATCATCTTAGTTAAGATCTGGATTCACTTTCTTACACAGATGCAGAAGAATTATATTTTATTATTTTATAGCCAGTTGTTTTTATGTAATAAAAATGTGTCTTGAAAGAAGTCAGAACAGGTTTCTACATTTTCCAGAATAACCAACTTTAAGCAAGCATTTCAATGTAACAGAGGTCAAAATATATCTAATGTAAGCATTAAAAATGTTCCAAGTTAAACTGCTTCGTTATTTTGATACTCTGATGCTGTAAATAGCTTCTAGAAAATACAGTTATAATTAAGACCAACTCTCAAGCAGTCAGATAAAAATTAAAATGCCTCTCTACAAACCAAATAAAAACATCTTTATATGACTAAAACTATTTCCTCAAGAGGAAAGACAAAGCAATGAACAAAGCAAACTTCAAAGACAAAACCCACCAAAAATAGGTATAAATAATAATTTAAAAACCCTCTATTTCAACACATCAGAACATTTCCTGTGTACTGACACGCGAGCCAGACCTCTCCCGAGGAAGGGTATTCTCTCCCCACACCACTCCCACAAAGTCAGACTCCATGTGTTTTATTACCTCCCCTTAAGAATCAGGTGCTGAATCTACATTCCTGATGTGGATTTCAGGGTATGTGGGGTTTTCTATTTTTAAATCAAGATATTAAAGAGACAAAGCATTATCAATATGATAGAAAAACTTCAATCAAACCATATGATCCATTGATCTGTCTTTTGACTACTGAACCACTTAACTCTAAGGGTTCTGAGACATGAGAGCTTCTAAAGCAGTAATATTTTCAGTATCTTCTCAGTGACGAACATTTACACTTCAGTATCACCTACCATATTTATGAAATCAGACCCACCCAAAACCTAAGCACTAAAAACAATTAGGAAAAAAAGTCAAAATTGAAGCAGCAATGTGGCATTATTTTAAGCTTCATACACTCTCTCCATAGGACTCCTTTAATTTATTACAATAATGTACAAAATACAGAGCCTGTCTAGAGTAGGAAAATTAACTGTTGCTAAAGACAGCCAGGAGATGATCACCATCCTCCTGACACGTACCAAGAATGGCTTGTTAGCTGCTTAAACGGGACAGCATTTGGGCAGGGGGAAGCTGCATACATTTACACTATACTTCATAATAGCCGCATTTACACTATACTTCAGTAATAGCCCTTAAGATCTTTCGGTACACGAGTGGGCTCTTACACCGAACGTACAAGCATGTGCTTGAAACGGGCACCAGGGCTTCTCGACATACGACAGTCACTCACAGACCACACACCAGGAGATGGCGCTGAGAGCAGATGCTGAAGAATCAGCTACACCTGAAGAGAAGCTGTCTGCAGCACGTCCTTGACATCCCTCTGCGTTCAGGTTCAACTCTTCCCCTTTAAAAACTCAAAACAATTCCTTCTTTAGGAGCACCGGGCACATGAAAGGCTGAAAGTGTTTGACTGGCATGTATTTCAACTTTTTCTGCCTCCTTTGCAGGAGTAAGGAAGCATCTCCCTTGTAAAGGGAGACTGTATGAGAAGCCACTTCTGTCTGCTTTGTCTTCCTTTCCACTTGGCTCAGCTGCCGTACTCCTTGGCAGATGGCCTTAATGCTCTTCCCCTTTTCCTCCTGCAGAGCCATCTTTCAGGCCACAGCAGCTGCCTACCAGAAGCAGCAACTGAATGAAAAAAAGGTGCAGTGCAGGCCTGCAATTCAGCATAATTTGAAACAAATGGAGCATTGTGCACCTCAGGTGTTTAGATGTCAGATGTTCCAGCTGCTGCATCACTTCTGTTACAGGCTGGAAGAGGGACTGTGCTTTTATTCAGCTCAGACAACACTTACTACATAGATAGTGTACCATTCTAACTTTAATTTTCTTGTGGGGAAAAAACAAACAAACAAACAAACTACTGGAAACCACTACTTTTTTTTTTTCTTTCTTTCTTTTTTACACATCATTCAATCTCTCATGAAATAAAGACTGTTAGCTGGATGACAGAGGAATATACACTGCTGAGTTACTACAATAATAATTTTACACCATCTGAACAAAAAGCTGCACAACTTTCCAGACATCAAGTTTCTTACATTAAAGACAACAGACCACTATTGATTCTGATGCTGTGTAAATACTAAACTTCATTCACTTGTCAAAGAAAAAAAAAAAGTTTCAAGTTCATCAGCTGCAGATTACATTCTCCGGGTTTTCTTCATTCATTGTTCTCATACTGAAGACATCCATTAAAAATTAAATAATTATTTTTATTCTCAACAAAATTCTAAAGCTACCAGAAAGCCAAAACAAAGAGGGAAGGGGAGGAGTGAAGACTACAGTAGTCATTAACATGTACTTATGTGCATAACAGAAAATAGTATCTTTAGCTTCTATTTTTACCTTAACAGGAAAGTGGGAGACCATTATTAAGACAAGAAAGTTGACCAGAGTTCATCCTAAAGCCTAATCAAATCATACAGTCCAAACATCCACCATATATTTTTTATCATTTTAATGAGAAATCATGTGAATTTTTGTAATCAATGAATACAGCAGAAAATACTTTTGGGTTTGGTTTTTTTTTCGGACACCAAAGAAGCCAGTAGAGCTATAAAACTCACTGTATAGAGTTCACCACATCAATTACCAAAGTCTTAACACAGTTATTTAACCAGCTCAGAGCAGCAGTTTGACTCTGCCCAGCTAGTTAATGCACCCATCTACTTCAAGATAGAGATTCTTAGAAGAAAAATATTGGGGAATTAAATATGAAAACGACAAATTCCTTACGGAAATAAAGTTTTCCTTTGGGTACATGTAGAATCTTTACAACAGAGAAATACCAAGCTATGGAGAATTAGTATTTTGAAGTAGAGGGTGCAGAGAGAAGATTCAGTCCTTTAATAAACTTCTCAAAGAAATGCACTGGGGTTTGCACGAGGATCCCTTTGGTTCCTGTATCTGTATGTCAGCCAGACTCCAAGAATCTGAAAACAAAAACCAAAGATATTAATAAATACAAGGTCTCCACCCCATCTTCCATAAGTTTTACAGAATTTGTTTTAAATACAAAATCCTGACAATGAATTTCCAGTACAGCAGTTTAGGATATTTTGTTAATGCTAAAACTGCACAACCACATACCAGCTTTCTTAATTAGAAAAAAGAATGCACCTTCTCAGAAGGAATTCATACCTAGCAACAGAGAGAAGAACAAAACAAAAAAAGCCAAAACTGTATCTGCAATGCAATGCAAAATATTTCCCATAGGCACATCTAGCATTACATTATTCTTTCTGCTCCTCAAATGATAAATAATCATAAACTTGTTTTTAGTGTAACGAGAAAGAAATCCTCCAAACTGTTTAATTTTACAGTTACCATTTATCTATGAGGCTATTTTTCTCCTACATTTTCAAATTTTGTCATTCCCCCATGTTGTGGTTTTGTTTAGTGAGGGGGGGCCTACGGTGGTAGAGAGACCTAAGGTGGGGGGAATGAGAGAGAGACTGCATAGTCTGGTCCTGATCAGGGCTGAACTACGACACCCCCATCCACCTTCCCCCCTTCCAGCAGCTTCACATTTTTACTAAAAAAAACATTGCAAACAAACGTCAGACTGATTCTGTTTAAGTTGTTATATTTCTCCTGTTGCTGTACTATCTATAAACCTTCTGAAAACTGCACTAAGTAGCAGGAGTATTTTTCACAACCCCACACTACAGCATGTAAAGACCTGCTCCGAGGATTTTTATTCAGCAGTCAATAAAGTAAGTATATGTATCATATGGATATTAAAGCAAAGAGTCAAAGACCTTTTTAACCTGATGTTTAAAATACAGTTCACTCATCATCAAACTACATCTTTGCACTAGAGGAGGCACTAAAAAAAAAAAAATATCCAAAAAATATTGAAAGCATTTTCCCCAAGCCTGGTTTGCCTGTAAGGGTAACCTGAATCATCTCTCCCCATCCTCATCTCAAACCTTGAACTTTTTGTTGTATTATCTCTCCCCCATTCACTCGGTGCACAGGGAGAGTGAGCAAGAGGGTGTGTAGCTTGGTCCTGAGCTGGGCTAAGCTATGACGACCTCAAAAACAAAAAAACCCCAAAGACTGCATGTGTGTGTGGGTGGAAGTGTGAAGCACAGGGGAACAAGGTAAAGCAAGAGCCCTCTTTTGATTACTTTTGGAGAATGGTAAACGCAAACAGCTAGCTTTCTGCAAAACCTAAACTTTACAGCACCATGTTTTAATGGGATATCTAGTTGCGGTTTGTAGTCTAAATAACAAAGCTGTAAGAACTCCCAGTGCTTAATAAAGACAAGCCCTCCTTTTGGCAAAAAAGAAAAAAAAAAAAAAAAAAAAAAAAATCACCTAATTATTTGACTCCTGAGATAGTACTCAGAGTTCCTGTAATAAACCCCGTAAAATTAATTGTTTCACAAAATAAAGCCTTAAAAGTGTGGGAAAGAGCACTCAATTTTCTAACCTCCTACTCACTTACCTCTGTGAAACTGAAGAAGAGTCCTATGCCTCCAACAAATCTCAGCACCATTCCAGAATATTCTTCTATTATTGGCGCACATGGTTGACACTGGCGACTTCTATAACAATCCTGTAGCAGATACAAACAGAATTGCACTCCACTTGCTGATGGCATTTTATTGATTGAAAGCATCTAGTTAGCTCTACAAAAGACAGCCAGTCATGGACAAAACTCTAGCAGTTTTAAAAGACTCCAAAAAAACAAGGACATAAGGGACAATGGAGTACAATCTTTGCAGGGTGCAGTGTGATTATGTTTCCATAGTAAGTTAACTGAAGAGCTTAGTATCATTATAACAGCTACCTTACACGTATCTTAGAAAACTCTGCTTTCTACAGCTATGAAAACAGTTGTACTTATTTGAACAAATACAATGAAGTTTTAAGTTTTTTCATGCTTGAACAACTTACAGAGAAGCAGGTTTCATTCGGATCAAAAACTCTGAATCCACAACAATTCAGATTTCTCTCAATATCTGCTCTTGCGCTGTTAGTGTTACTCCATCCCACTTCTAGAAGTTTACTCTAGAAGGCATAAGCAAATACATATTAATTGAACCGGTTTGCATTTCATTCAAAATCAATATACTAGGCCAAGTTCGTAATTCCCTAACTAAAACCTTCAGATCCTGAAACCTAACAGGATATTAAGGAATGACTTGAGTGTTCGAACAGCCTGTATAGCTAATGAAACAGCAGGACCTAGCAGCAGCACATTCATGGCTATAATACATTTTCTTATTTTCTTTTTCCTAAACACGACAAGAGCACTAGTAATGGGACATGCAACTAATCTAACTGGGACTGCTCAGACTTTAAACAAAAGTGCACTTACATGTAAAAGCTGATTAGCTACTCACTGTACCCTTACCTGCTTCTTAGGCAGTAAGAATTAGTCTCCATACCCCACAGAAGCTGGTTTACTTTCACACTTAAGTGTCACCTCTGTTCCTAATGCAGTTACAACCTTTTCAGTTACACAAGAACCGTTCAACGGCTTTATCGTATTTATGATATGATTATTGCAGATTTCATAAGCTTATCTGGAATTGCTGAACACATGACATTGTCAAGATATCATACTGCTACACTTGTGACCAGAAACCCAGACAGGAAGCTTAAAATCAAAACAATTAAAAAAAAAAAAAAAACAAAAACCCAAAAAAACCAGCGGAAAGTAATTTGAGGACCCAGATGTATTTCTCTTTCTAGCTATCAGAGCTAAGCACTGCCTAAGTCCTTATTTAAAAGGACAATGCTGATTTTCTTAAAATATGCTTTCCTCATTTTGTGGAAGACTATATATAAACATATGTGTGTGCATGTATCCATATGTATTTACAGTATTATGCTACAGACTGACTTAGAAATCAGGAAACTTTTCTTACCTGCTGCTCTTTGTTCAGTGCCAAGCAGGCACAGGAGACAGAAAACTGGACAATAAAGACTAGCAAAAGAATAATCATGTACTGGAAACAGTAGCTAAGGATATAAAAGCAAAATTAATTTGAGAGTATAATGGATAAGTCTAGTGGTATTCCTTATTTCATTGAATAACAATAGGTCCTTTAAAATAAAAACTGTAGAAGTAAATTCCAACTGGATGCGGAAAAGACGACCCTAATAACATTCCCAGAACTCAATCACCATACATTACCTCTTTTTGGCTACTGCAATACATAGCTGGTATTTCTGGGTTAGGTGGGTAAGACAACATGAGCAGAGGTTAGTGAAAGGAGCTTTGAGAGAGAAAAATCTGCAGTCAATTTCTCCAGTTTTAGGGACTCATGTTGACATTTCAAGATACTTCACTTAAATAAAGTAGCAACGAAAATACTCTTCTGGGTATTGCACATTCAGAATTTTTTTCTTCGATGACATAGTCTTGTAATTCATTACAAAATATATTATTTTCGCCTAGATTTTTAAAAAAAAAGTGAGAGTTGCTTTTGAAACATAGCGGTCACACACTTTTGGACTAATGCATCTAAAAACAGTATAAAACAAAAAGAAGAATCTTTGATACTACGGATCATGTTTTGAAAGTCGGGCACCGTCTTCACAATTTAGCTGCTGTTTCCAGAGGCAGATACTTATGCAATTAAATTGTTTGTAAAGTGGAGGTCACTACTTATTCATAGACTGTAACCACAAAAATAAGAATTTTTATCTGATTAATCTCTTTTCTCATCCAAACAGATCAGTTTTATTATGCAAGGCAGTACCACAGACTGCTTAGAGTGTCAGTAAGCATAAAGGTGCAGCAAAACACACAGAGGCCTGTGCTCATTTCTAGCCTGGGTTCATAAATAAAGACTAGGTATGGAAAGAAAGTGCTTCTTGATAGCCTGTATTATCCACAATGCATTCCCTTGCCAGCTACAACCAGCTCGCTATCTGAAAGTATTACCTTTCTCTACCGTGAAACATTAATAGTTCACACACTCTAGCTTGACGTAGGGTTGAACACACAGTAAGAGGCACCTATGACACAGTGATCCACTATAAAAAGCTCTAAAAAAAAAATTAAAATCTTTTCATTTTTAGAAAGAGGAGACGTGCATACTTCTGTCTTCAGTGCACAAACAGGGTACAAAAAAGAAAAGCTGGAATAAAGTTAAATGAGAAAAAAAAGTTTCATTTAGACTGCACTTGACCAAACTAACATTGTGAGCACCTCCCACGTAAGGCTCAGCTGACAGAACAGGTTGTTTACAGGGCTGGAACCAAGCTGCAATCCTTGTAATGCATTAGAAGGATACAAAGAATAGCAACACTTGATGATGTTTCACAGCACCGATCAATCCAACTAAGGCAATAAGGAAGAGGAAGACTCCTACTGCAATTACCACTCCAACAACTCTGAAACTAGAGATGAGGCCGAAGCCGATTCCCCATGCTGCAATTCCAATCAGCAGCAGGCTCACCAGCTGGAAGGAGGAGAAAACAAAAAGTTAGCTTGCATATTAAAAGAGGCTCAACCTACACACAGTTGCATTCTTTACATTGAAGTTGCCATCAGAAAGGTGCAATTTTTCTTTCCAGTGAAAAGAGAAGCACAACCCTAAACAAACCAATCCTCCACTTCATTGGAGAGATAACTTCAGTTCCAGATAATTTAAGGCACACATTCTTCAACAGTGTTAATCTGGAGCTGTAACAACTTCATCTACCTACAAGTCAAACCTCATTGCATTACCTGTGACTGACTAGAGACACTGAAGTGTAGATTACAATAGAATTGATAAACAACCTAAAATCATCGGCTTTAATCCACAGAATGAAAGAATGAAAATTCCAGATGTCTTCTGAAATACAGGCAGTGTGTTTAAAGAAAATAGAATATACAGCTCCAAATATATAGAAAAGGGCACTTTGCCAAAACTTAATGTAATCAGGAATACAGTTGTGTCAATTCATTAGAGAAGCTTCTACGTAGCTGATGATGTAACACAACAGTTAACAAGGCCACACAGGAATAGCTTTTAGATCTGTATCTCAACAATAAATGTGCCCTGTCTCCGCTACATATTTCTTCAATAAAATAGCTTTACTACAAAGTTAATCCTGTTTCAATACCCAACATGCTCTTCTGCCGTTTCCTTCCTTTTAAGGATGGTATTCAGGGAAGGCAGGCAGGCAGAATCTGCCCCAGTTAGTTTACTGGGATTTATTGTTTATATGGGCAGGAAGCTCCAACCTTTCCTGTTTCCATACCAAAAACATAGAACAAAAAAAAAAAAAAAATTCCAACATGAAACGATGCAGAGAAATCTGTAATGAGGCACAACAAGAGGGAAACAGCAGATAAGCCCAACCCAGAGGTCCAAGACACAAGATACCTAACACTTTTTTTTGAAACAGAGTTACCCCTATGTGTGACACATCACCCATTGCATTCTCAGTTAAATAACACCAATCAACCACCAAGTTTTAACATTCAAGTTTTAGAGCCATCAGGCTCATTTTCAAGCCTTACCTCCATAATACCAAGGTTGTATTTTCTCTTCTTTCACATGACAAAGGTGATCACTGTCTAACTCCTAAAAACATCTGGAAATTCAGTACAATCACAGGTCTACGATACTGGGCTCTGGCTGACAAACTATGTGAAAAAAAAACTGTATCCAGACAGGCAGATACATGATTTTGGCCAATTCTGGCCACTTGCAATTGTGGAAAACTGACCTTGTGTTTTAAAACTGAATTGGAGACTGCAGGTTTACAAAACATTCCAGAAACAGATTTAGTATTAAGTTTACTGCCTCCTCCACATGTTGGCTGACAGATTAAACCATGATTATTCGTTCATTTTCAGGTTTGGATTAGCTAATCTGAATGTTGAGCAATAAAAGTATAATATATATATTTTTTATAGGTCTATAATGTGAAAAACTAAAGTAAACACACACTACTACAAACAGGAAAAATAACTTAAGCTGTTTTGGGAGGAGGTTTTACAGGTTTGTAAAACAATGCCAGGCTCACAGCATCAGCCACTGTTTGGCCACTCAACAATGTTTATTCCAGTGTTTTGAAACAAAAGGATTTAGACGCAATATTTCTAAAAGTGAAAGTGCTAAGACTTTGTAGTAAAATGTACTTAAAACAAAATCAGTGACTAACTACTTTTTAAAGTAGTTAGATGTACATTCTAAACATACAAACTTTATTTGCTTATTAAAAAGTCACATATTTCTGTTAAAGAAAGGACTTTCTACAGAGCTTCTGAGTGTCATGTTTTATTTTACTGAAACCATGTTTCACAGCACAGGAATTCCCCAAGGAAAAAAAAGCATCGCTTACACAAACCTAGATTGGGTCAGTAACACTTCAAAGTATTTGCTTGATAAATCACCAAAAATACATGAAATCACAGTCCAAGAACAGGTTGCCCAGAGAGGTGGTGGATGCCCCATCCCTGGAAACGTTCAAGGCCAGGTTGGATGGGGCTCTGAGCAATCTGATCTGGTTGGAGATGTCCCTGCTCCTTGCAGGGGGGTTGGACTAGATGACCTCTGAAGGTCCCTTCGACCCCAAACCATTCTATGATTCTATGGTTAGGACCGATCCAGTTTCACACAGCAGTCTCATCAGTAAGCTGAAAAGGCATGAGGCAATCGTCTGGTACACTGAATGACAACGGGCTGGACTGCTGGACCTCAAGTGTAGTAATCCATGGCTCAGCAACAGCTGGTTGCAGGTACAGAGCACCCCAAAGGCTGATACTGGGGCCAGTATTATACAGTATCTTCATCAACAGTCTGGGTGATAAGGCAGAATGAATCCTCAGAAAAATAGTGGATGATACTAAACAAGAAGAGCAATTGTCTCTCCAAATAGAGATTCAACTCAGATGGACCTTGATAAACTTGAGGGAAAAGCCAACAGGAACCCCATGAAGTGCAAAATTCTGCTCCTGGAGTGCTTCAGTGGAGCCTGGGAACAAATGGGTTGAACAACAGCCTTACTGAGACAGACCTTGGGATCACACTGGTTGCCAAGTTGAACATGAGCCAAGAGTCTGCTCCCATTGCAAACAAGTAAAGCCAAGATGAGTGCAATCAAAGGAAGCTCAATGCTGGTGAGATTGCAGCTCAAATACTGTTTCCTATTTCCAGCATCCCAGGTCGAAAAGGATTTTGAGAACCTGGAAAGAGTCACCAAAATGGCCTGGAGCCTTGAGGATGATGCTTGAGAAGAGGTGATGGAGCTGGGTTTGTTTACTCTGACAAAGAGGCAGCCCAGCCATAATCTAATAGCAACCAAAGCTGTTACAAAACAGTGGAGGCAAACTCTTCTCAGCACAAATAAGAGGCAACAACCACAAGTAGTGGGTTGGGAGATTCACACGGACACTAGAGAAACACACCTGCAAGGTGCTTTGGTGCCATACTCAGAGAGGTTATAATCTTTGTTGTCAGAGGCTGCCAACACTCAGTAGACAAAGTCACAGCTGGCAAATGAGTGTTACTTATAATCCTGCTCTGAGCAGATAAGCCCCAGAAGTCACTTCCAACCAAAACTCCAACCCACCACTGCCAGCTATTCCACTATGAAAGCTTCGCTGCTCTCCACATCAAAAATCAGAGTCTTAACCAGCAGATAAGGGACAGCTTTAGCACTGATCAAGGACTCTTCTGTATCATCTAGCTCATTAAATAGACTACCACCAGCTCCTAAACCCGGTATCAACAAAACGCCTTCTTACAAGCAGTATAAGTGAGCAATGAATTATTCTTCAGAAGTACTTACACAGCTTCAAAAATGCAAGTCTTGTTCTCAGAAGATATTTAAAAAGTCTCTATATAAACGTGCCTTAAGTGAATGAAAGTGAAAAGGCACTAAGAGCAAAAGAATATACTACAATCTCAAGCTGGAGCAATCTATCTCAGAAAGATGCTACAAGCACATACTGTCCACAAAACAGAAAAGCAACAAAGAGCTATGGCAAGTGTG
>WHYT01013761.1:218423-241713 GCA_009806455.1 Tetrax tetrax | reverse complement strand
TAAAAAAAAAAAAAAAAAAAAAAAAATCAGTGCAGTGAGCTAACAGCTCCTCAGAATGCTGTTTTGAAGATAGATGGATACTAGTTTAAAAGTGGGTACACTTCCTTCAAAACATTTTACCTCAGAGAAGACTAAAATAAATGTCAAACTAATTCCTTGCAAATCTACAGCCATTGTATATGAGATGTACAAGAAAACAAACCAATTGCCAGAAAACAGAGAGAAAACTGTATGCATGCCCACGCAGTCCACCAAGATTTTGGCAGCAATTATCAAATGTGATTCCATTAGCTGAAGTATCAGACAAAGAAATATTTTGCATAGAGCCTCAACACAAAAATCCAAAACACTAAGAAGCTCCTCTGCTTTTTCTGAAAATACATAAGAATTCCGGCTCTGGACACAGCAAAATTAGAGTCGTTCTTAACAGTGTAGAGCAGCCGGTCATGTCTAAGCCCATTTTGAATCCAAACCTAGCAGTTCTTCCATTTGTTTCCAGTAGGAAGTGTTCTTGATCCTAGAATGTTTTCTGAAAATTGTAAGAAAACAGCTCTTACTAAACAGGTTCCCAGAACGGGAAACAGAAGCCTCTACCTCCTTTCAGAAATGTGGAGGAAGACAACGTAATGGTTTTTAACCCTTAGGATGCAGCACCTTGCAGGCTTGAGTGCTGGCGAGTCCTACCTCCTCCTGCTTTGCATCTTTCTCATCTGGTTGATAGTAATGTCCCAGGGAATTACTGCGGCTCTCCTGTCAAAACTGGGCCAGCATCTGGTGAAATATTCAAGAGCTGCTTGCAAGACCCACTTCTGGTAGCTCTCTGAAGAAACAGCACGGGTTTAGTTCTCTCTGGCTGAAGATAGAACTGATTCAGGGTCAGTGTTCCAGCTTGCTAATTAGTAACTGAATGTGCAAGCTTATTACACACATGCTATAACATACTTTGTCTCTCAATAAGTAGATGACTTGTGCTGAGTTTAAATTAAATACAAAATGAAGCAATACAATACAGGTGTCACATCTGAGAGAGGTTTCTAAGCAGCAAACAGTAGAGGAAGGAGGTTAATCAGGCACAAAATTAAGAGTCTTATGATGCACCTGTCCTCAGTACTTCCTGATAAGCTAGCTTTAGCTAACTCTTCATTCAGCATTTGGACTTAGGCAGCAATCTGCTCAGTATGCTGTTTTGGAGTGGAGGATAAAGCATCAAGTCAGCTGATACCCAAAAGGATCCCAGATACCCATCTCACAGCTCTGAATTTTACTCTGCAGATAAAGTTCAGTATTCACAATTTTCAGAGCTGCAGCACTTTGGTACTGTCCTGGTTTTATTTAGTGAGGGGGGGGCAGCTTCTGTAAGAATCTTCTAGAAGTAGTTTCCCCTTTTGTCCAGTGGACTCAGCCAGGCCTACGGCAAACTCGCTGCTGGCCAGGGCCAAGCCAATTGGTGGCAGAATGTGCCCTGATAACGCCTCTGGGATAACGTATTTAAGAAGGGGAAAACAGGAAAAAAAAAGAAGATGTGAAGAAGCTGAGGAGGGGCAGAGAGGGGGGGTGCGAGCCTTGGTGGGCCTTGCAGCCCTCACCCTCTGGCCTCCCGCCGGGCAGTCGACTGGGCCCCACTTGGCCCAGGCCGGCTGCAAGAAGTGGAGAGGAGATGAGATGGATGATGTGAAGAGATTCTGAGAGGTGTCTGCCTGCCTGTTGTGAAGAATTTCTTGTGAGAGGAACGGCCACAGATGCCAAGGTCAGTGAAGAAGGAGGGGGAGGAGTAATGCGGCTCCTGGCCAAGATTCCCCTGCAGCCCGTGGTGACGACCATGGTGATGACCATGGTGGAGCAGGTTGTCCCCCTGCAGCCCATGGAGGCCCACAGAGGGGCAGAGATTCACCTGCAGCCCCTGAGGACCCCACATTGGGGCAGATGGATACCTGAAGGAGGCTGTGGCCCATGGAGGGCCTGCTGCGGCAGCTGTTCTGGAGGGACTGCACCCCATGGAAAAATGACCCACACCAGACCAGTTTCACAAAGGACGGTAGCCCATAGGAGGGACCCCACACTGGAACAGGGGAGGAATGTGACGAGTTCTTCCCCCGAGAAGGAAGGAGCAACGTAAAGCGACAAGTGATGAACTGATCATAACCCCCATTCCCTCTTCCCACCTGTGCCGCTTGGGAGTGGAAAGGTGGTAGAGATAATGTTAAGCCCAGGAAGAGTGAGGGGTGGGGGGGAAGTTACTTTGTTCTCTTTCTCATTATCCTGCTTTGGTTTTAATAATAAACCAATAGTTTTCTCCAAGTCGAGTCTGTTTTGCCTGGAATGGTAATTTTAAGGATCTCTCCCTATCCTCAAGCCTTTTTTCTTATATTATCTCTCCCTATTCTCTCGGAGGGTGAGGGCACCTACGACAGGTGCCTTTAGCCAGAAAACTAAATCAGTACTCTTTTGACACCAGTATACTTACTGTGGGAGAACCACCCTCTCCTACCCCCAGCTGCACACAAGTTAAAGATTCAAGGCTTCTGTAACACAACCAAATCAATTTGCACCAAACTTCAAAGGTAGGATTTAGGACTTTCTATCTATCTAAAAAACACTGAAAAGGGTTCAAGCAATTGTATATTCCACCTTTAGAATTTAACTCTTTGTTTAGCAGAGAAAAAAGAAAGGATACTATTTTAGAGATGTATTTACATCTCTGTACACAGATCAATATATTTAAGACAAAAACAAGTTTAAAAAATGATGAAATTAAGCTTTCAACTCATTAACACCTTGAAAATTAGCAAACCTTATTATTCAGAAGACTTACATTAGATTTAATTCAAGTACCATCAAGTATAATTAAAGGAGATTTTAAGAACTATATGCTGCATACCGCAGAGTACACTTGAGAAAACAGTGCATTTCTATTCCTATCCTAGTTATTTGTGCCCTCTTGTGGAAGTACATTTATTTTGAACATGCTGCGTAGCTCACAATTAGCTTTGGAGACAACTTTAATACAGTAAGTCTGACATGAAAAATTCTAAAAAAAAATTAAAAAAAAAATTCTAAAGCCCTTGATGTTGCTCAATACAGTATTTGTATGCATTTAATAATGCATGGAAGAAGTGTGGCAGGGGAAGAGAAAGATAATGCAATACTTAGTTTCAAACAATCCAGTTCTTACCTGATCTAAGCTGTCCACAACCCTTGCACACAAGAGAGCTCCTGGCAGGTCAAAATAATTATCATACAAATAGTATTTAGCTGGAAAAAAATAATAAAAAAAATGTCTACTATTTAAAATCTTTATAGAATGCTTTAATCACAAATAAAAAAACATTTAAATATTAGTATAAGCTCCTATTTGGCTTTTACTGATAATAAGCATTATTTGCTTCCCAATCCTTGTTATCCTTTCTCCTGCTTCCAGTTCTCATAGCTAGCAACTAAAAGTTGTTCACCTATATCAAGGCAGTGAGATTTTAAAAATACATTTTAAGGTTCTAAAAGTTAAGGTGGAAGAGATGGAGAAGAACCACGATATTTAAGAGTCAGGACAGTATTACTCAACTGTTCCAGAATACCTGTTTCCCTGGCAGTGGAAACAAAAAGAAAGGGTTTAAGAAGTTTTTTCAGAAACATTTGGACAGGTCTTACACATAGCCCTGTCCTTTGCACACAACATGCTGCAGAGAGCACCTTAGTCCAAGGGGAAGCATACCCACATCACTACATGAGCCCCGCAAACCAGAACAAAAATCAGAAGAGTCCAAATGCTCCCCTAGGTCAAGGTCACGTTCAGCAACTCTTTCTTACAAATTAAATGATTTAACCAGCGGGTTTTTTTTTTTTGTATTCATGATCTTGTCTGTGCTGTTCTTTAATATACCTAAGAGACAAGTCAGCAGAACAGGGATTAACATTCACAAGAGACCAAATGTACTTTTCAATGAATAAGAAAGGCACGTCTGCTATATGACCAAAGGAAACCTTTCTCTTCTACCCTGTTGCAAATGATTACCTGCAATTTAGAATAAGCATCACATATAAGTTTACATCAGAAAGATCTCTCCATTGCATAGGATAATGCAACTTAACCAAGCACTTTATGTGTACTACTTACAGTTGCCAAGATCAAAGTAAAACAGAGAGGAAGCACAGAGCGAGAACACAAACCTAGCCACAGTGCCTTCAAAGTGATGCCCATCTTAAAACCAAGAAACTTCAATTGCAGAAGTTTTGTTTATAGATCTGCTCTGTTCTTTGCACCTGCACCTAGGCCTCCAGTAACAGCACTGACGGTAATGAGTCAACAATGAAGAAAAATTTAAGATTTGCCAAATATGTCCTAAATGAGATAGGCTGGTAATCAGTCTACTTCATCAAGGAACAATGTGCCCATCTCTATAACCAAAATATGCCTATAATGTCAGTTCATTCATTTCATCACTAGTGACCTACATTTAAGTTGAACTCTAGTATTAGAAGTTGAAAATACAAAAAATCAACTCTCTCCCAAAACTTTTACCTATTACAGTAATTCTCAGATGAGGTATTTTTAAATATGTGTGGTAAGAACTAACAGTATGAGGCACTGAAGGGGCCAAAGCAATTTCAAAGAAGAGGACATGCTAAAGTACAGCTACCTGAGCGGGAAACCATTCCACTGACTGTATTAAAATGCTTCCACTCCTTCCTTCCATATGTCTCCAGGATCTCTTCGGATGTCATACTTTTTGTGCCATGGCTTGCTCTATTTGATGCATTAAGTTGTTTATTAAAAAAAAAAAGAAAAAAAACAAAAAAAAAGAAAAAGGTTGAAAACAGCCAAACTACTCTTTGTGCAAAGTAATGCACTGCAACTGAATACTGAGGTGCATGCAAGTTGATCAGAATTAACTCTCTTTACAACTTAGAAGCTTCCCGGGACCTTTTATCATATACATTACAGTCGTCGATAAAAGCCCTACTACACAGAGGTTTGGTTGGCTGGGGGCACGGCCACTGTGCCTCACTTGCTAACACAATCACTCTATATTGCTCGAATGTTCTCAATTGTGTGAGGACACTCTCTATACCTGAACTATCAATATACGCTGCACAATAAAACACAGTGCAGAAAGCCTATACATCATTCTGAAGCCTGGGAACATTCGCAGAGTGCAGGGCAGAACTACGGAAAAGTGCTAGTTTGAGCCCTGCAAGCAGCTGCGTAATACAGAAGTACACATAAGCCTTTTTAGGAATTAAAAATCAACTAGCTGGACCATCAAATTAGGCCCCAAAAGAATGCACAACTTCCAGTTTTGAAGCAAAGGCAGGCAATGCTAGGAGAAGCAATCCTGAACCACTCTTCCCTTCACTGTGGTATATTCTCCAGTCTTGAATTCTGCATTTAGGACTCTGAAATTCACGGTACTAAATTAATTTTGGGATATACAGCAGAGATTCACAGGTATTTCTTCCTTTCTTTCAATGAGATCTGACTTTCCTTAACATCTTAAAGCTCCTTCTCCCACATGCTATCAGAAAAAAAAGTAGAGTCTATCTTGAGTACTAAATTACACAGATTTTCTTTTTTGAAAAAAATAATGGGGATATGGGAGTGGGATTGACATACTTTAGATAGATTTACTTCTCAGATTTGTGATTCAAAATAGAACTCTTCTATGTTTAAAAAAAAACAAGACAAAGAGGTAAAGAGGAACTAAAGATCTACTGAAATGATGACTGAAGGCAAAGTATAGCTTTTAGAGGAAAATCCCAAGAATCTTGAAAGTGAAAGTGTCAGTTTTTGCATTTAATTTACTTCAGGTTATTTAAATTATATGTTGTAAGCCTGTAGAATTTTGAATGTGTATAGTTCAAAAATAACAGTGCTCTCCTTATTAGCATTAGTCATCAGCACTGACCCTAAGTCAGGTTAATCACAACTCAAAGAAAAACCTTACACTGGATCTTAGCGAAACTGGACAAGAGTACATTGGTAGCCACTGAAAAAATTAACTTACTTTTAAGATCACTATGCCCTCAGAGCCCAAGATGTTTATTAAAAATAACATATTCTTTACTAGCCCCTATCATGGAAATATAATGAAAAAAATTGCACATGTAACATAAAGAGAACACCATGTTACCAAAGAGCACATGTAACATAAAGAGAACACCATGTTACCAAAGAGCAATTAAACTTTTACATCCAATAAATGAATGTATGATGAAATTAGTACTTTAAATATTTAATAAGACTAAGAGATGGCTTTCAGAAAAAGGATACAATTTTTGTGTTTGTTTAATGTACATAAACTTATTGTCAATATTACCTTAAAACTGTTCCATCTTCTGCTAGTTTCAGGAAGTTTCCTTCTTCAATGTCCAACACCAAGCCTTTACAACTAAGAATAAATTTTAAGGAAGAAAGAAATAATTAATGCTTTCAGAGGAATGCCTTGTTATATATCAGAACAGCGAAATGCAGTTACAGAAGCTATACAATTATGCCACACAAAAGCAGCAAAATCACAACCCTTCAAACATTTCCATGTTTGAACAATGCTCTACATATGCAAATACATATTACTACAATGAAGACTGGATTTCACTTACATAGCAAATTCCTACTAAATAAATCCAGTTCCATTGTTCAGTAAGTTCAGTGACTATTCATATATATAAGGTTGGAGCATTAAGGTCCAAACATATACAACTAAGAAATATGATATTTAAACCAATTCTGAGAAAGAAATACATTTTTTTCTCGGCAGCAACTCCCCTACTTATTACCACTAGACTAATAACACCAATTATTAAGGGAGAGAGGGGCAGAACATCATTCTAAATTAGGCAACTGAATATCCAAGGAGTGTGTGAAGCAGAAGCATTGCCATGCTATCCAGTGCTAACAAGGTGAAGAGTTGACAGCATAGTACAGACATGCAACAAGAGTTCCTAACTCTCCTAGTAAATCTGTACCTTAAGATAATTGAACCTACTTTTGCTTAGGTTGTTTGAAAAATTAATTCAGAGTTCAGTAGCTAGAATAATAGTGAATAAACAAGACTAAAAAAGTAATGCTATCTTGATCTTCTGCAATAAGGTATTCAAAGGAAAGAAGATATTCCACAAAGACAGCAAGCAGACCCCAGCCTTCACAAATGACACCTGGGTAATACTGACACGTGGCTACCAGCACTGCGGGCTTGCAGGTCTCCATTAACGAACCCCCAGCCTCAATAAGGCCAAGGTACCTAGATCTTAATAAAGTATTTCATCCTTCAGAGGCCTCGAAATATGAGCCATCCGTGTATCTCCTAAAAAAATTAGTATTAAACTAGCCTTCAGGCCTACATAATAACCCATAAAGTTGGAAGATCCAGAGATTCATGTTCAAGCTCCTGTTCCAAGACCACTACGCTCAGAACAGCAACTTGCGTTTTAGCCTTTTGCATCACAGCTGTGTGACTGACGTGCCACCCAAGGGCTACCTCCTGGCATGTCACCTTTCCTCAGTTCCTCAGAAGGCTGTTGGGATTATTATGCCTCACACAAACATACATCTGTGGAAAGCAAAAGGACTAAATTCTGACGGTTACTGGTTTTATCAGTTGAATTGAAGGCAGAAGACAAAGGAGATATATAAAATAAGTCAGATTAAAAGCCTTGTGTCTAGACAGCAAAAAGCACAGAGCAAGCTTGGATACTCAGTTCTCTCTTCAAAATACGACATTAGAAGTATCATCTCATGATAAATACTTATTCAAACAAGTATTTAAACTGTAATTTTGGACTTATCTATTAGGCTTAACAATGACAACAGCAACTGCCTAAGAAGAGCAGCTGTTTCCCAAGCTTTGTAAAAGTTACAGTATAAAGGACATTATAAAGAAAGTTTATGTTACTTTCAATGTACTCACCAGAAGTCTAAGCTGTCTGGAGCTAGAGTCAGCAAGTCTTTGTCATAACCCTTCTCTGCTACCATATATTGGGCAAAACTATCATATATCAGCTACAAAGGAAAAAAAAAAAAGCATTAATTATATTATGTGAGACCAAAGATACTGCTTCCCTGGAAAGCGGTGAGATGTGAGTGTTAGTGCCTCCTAAGCAAAATCAAACCAGGGAGCCAGGAGCCCTGCCCCAGTGCCTCCACCACTGGGAAATAGTACCCGAGGTTATTTCTGTCATGGCTGGAAAACAGCTCAAGATGCTCACACAATAGTTCTGGTGCAACGTCTCCAGCATAACCAAGCTTACAGCATTCTACCTTATTGCCCCTCTGCCTCACAACTGTTGGGAAACCAAGACGTAAGTACTTCAGACTAGTCACTGCTTACCCCTCCCCAATCTTTTTTTGCTTTCTTTTTAAATTTTAGATGTCACAGATACCAAGACTCAACAAGTAGCTTCCAGACCAATAAACAACTACCCTTAGGAGACATTTTTAAAGTAACCAAAGGAACATATTTTGAAGGAAACAGGCAACTGCTAAGTAAATTGTTACTACTTATAAGCTCAGAAAGAACTTTGTTAAAGCCTGGTACAACAGTCAGTGATTTATGAATGTAATGTGCTGGCAAAGTTGTACAAGATCATCTATGTAGATGCTGCCAGGTCCTTAATGACCATACAAGCATAGTAATTGCTCCCTTTTTCTCATGATTCTTTCATTAAAGTTGTTCCTTATCCTTTTTTTTTTTTAATTACAAAAGCTGCCCTTGGAATAAATATGACTAATGTCCTAGAAAGACTACTATGAAGGCCAACACTGAAAGAGTAATACCTAACTGCATCTTCAGCTCTGTCTATCAGGATTTTTAAGTATTTTTTATTTCCTTTACATAAGGAGGCATGCAACGGGCATGTGTCAGTTCGTCTCTGCGTGCTGTGAAAAGATGAAGAGTAAGCTCAGGTTAGTAAATGTTGGTTTTATTTTTTGTCTTTTGTTCTGTGAAAAGATGAAGAGTGAACTAATGTTAGCAAATGCTGGCTTTATTTTTTTTTTCTCTTTTGTTCATTGGTTATTTTTTTTTTTAAACTCTTCTAGCTATCAATTGTCTAATGTCTGCGTCCATCAGACAAAATTCTTGCCTGTGCAAGATACAATGTGTGTGGCATAACAGAAAGAGCATGGAAGGAGTTGTACATTTCCCAGCAGGAACTTAAGACCACATATGCTTTTAACTTGCTGCTACTGATCCCTCTTTTGTAAGAAGGATGCCTCTCTACAGAAAGTCACTCATAGCTAAAGGCAGCAAGGTAATTTTCCAACACAGGACGCACTGAACCAAATCTATTTCTAGATGGGACACCTCATAAACATTTGTTTCTATAGCAAAATCTGAAGTATCTTGCAACTAGTGGAGGAGTCCCATGCAGTGGAAAACGCACTGTAGGTGAATGGAGGTAGCAAATAAAAGGGGAGAGGGGAACACCACGAACATCCATGACACAAAATAGCTCCGTGGCAGAGTCCTGACATCCACAAAGAAGGACGAGTCAATGAAAGGCTGTCAGGGACATTAAAATGTGCCAGTCGGGGAGGGGGGAGAAAGCGCCAAGGGCAGGAAGGCACAGCACATGACAGCAGTAAGGGACACGGGCTGTCAGAGATGCTGAGTGCCCTTAAGTTCGGCGTTTTATTTTAAGCACCAGAAAGCTCGCCAAGGCCGCCTGCCGAAACTGCTGCGGGCTCCTCACTCCGCCTGCAGCACCTCCAGATCTGGCGGGGGAGAAGTGGGAGGCCTCTACCTCTCTCCCAGCGCCGCTGCGTTTCGACAGCTCTCCTCCAGCAGCCCTGCTCCCAAGGAGGAAGCCATGGCTGCCCCCTCGCCCCGGGCAGAGGCCTGCTGCGGAACCGGCCCCCCGAGACAGGCGCTGCTCTGTCCCCGCTCCTGCTCGGTTTCCCCCGGGGTACCCGAGCCGGCGGGCTCGGGGCTCGCTGTCCCCCGAAGCGGGGATCCAGACCCCTGCACCCCCTCGGCTACGCTCCCCGGCACTTTCCCTTTCACTTGGGCAGGCGGCGAGCGGAGCGGAGCGGAGCGGAGCGGGGCGGGACGAAGGGAGGCGGGGGGGCCCGCGGCTCGCAGGCCGCGCCGCGCCGCGCCGGCCCGCACTCACCCGTGAGCTCTGCGGGAGGTGGTAGCGGCAGAGCGTGTGGTCCAGGTCGAAGCCCACCACCTCGCAGTCGGCCAGGGAGAAATCCCGCTGCATCGCCAAACCGCCGCCGCCGCCGCGGGGAGGCGGGCGGAGGAGGAGGAGGAGGAGGAGGAAGGGGTGGGGGCGGAGCTTCCTGCCGCGCGGGGCGGGGCGGAGCTCCGCCCCCGCCCTGGCCCCGCCCTCACCTGAGGGCCCTCCGAGAGGGGGGCTCGTTGTGCGAGGGGGCAAACCCTGCCGCTGCTTCGACATCGACGTCCCCGGGGAGGGTGAGCAACACTGTACGTACACAGCTGCTAAAAACCCGAAACCCCAGAGGTAACTACCTTTTAATTTCTTCACAGCATTGGTAAGCCAAAAAAAAGAGTAACTCTACGAACAGTACGGTCGGACGCCAGGTAACGTAACCCAATGGGTATTTCGATAGGTACCTGCCCAGCGAGTATCGCCCTAGTGCAGTTAGAAAGAAAGTGCAGCTGAGAGGAAGTGCTGCGTTGGGAGAAAAGTAAACAGGTGAGAGTTACATTGACATAACTCTGTTCTCTGTGGCCAAACTTGAGTAGCGCATCTAGTTACGGCCGGAGTCGGGATGCTTAAGTAGCTGGGCTGGACGGCTGGGGCTGGAGGTGCTGTTGGCAGGACCTCCTCATTCCACTCTGTGATCCTTTTCTCTCTGCAGACCAATGTCACCATCAAAACTTTGTTTTGATTCACAAAAGATGGAAAAAGTCTAGTTCATTTACTCCGCAAATAACTACTCTTTTTTTTTTTAATTTTAATTCTTGTATGGCTATAAATAGAATAACAAAAAGTATTTGAATTGAGAGCAACTGTTATGAAGTATTACATAAAGTGGGACTACGGGAAAGATGGGGAAAAACTCTTCAGTAGGGCTTGTTGTAATAAAACGAGGGGTAATGGTTTGAAAATAGAAGGAGGTAGATTCAGATTAGATATTAGGAAACAATTTTTTTACAATGAGGGTGGTGGAGCAGTGGCCCAGGTTGCCCAGAGAGGTGGTGGATGCCCCATCCCTGGAAACATTCAAGGCCAGGCTGGATGAGGCTCTGAGCAACCTCATCTGGTTGGAGATGTCCCTGCTCCTTTCAGGGGGGTTGGACTAGATGACCTTTAAAGGTCCCTTCCAACCCAAACCATTCTTTGATTCTATTACATGCAAGTAATCTTTTCCAGCATTGCCTTCCTGCACACAGCTGCAAGTGATGTGCTTTACAGGTGGGAAAGTTGGGGTGCATAACCATAGTGGCAGTGCTCAGCAGCAGTTTTGATGATGCAAAAATAATTATGTTTTGATTATATCAAATTATGATTTGATTTTTGCGGGATGGCTCAATGATGATTTGGTATTCCAGAGTGAAATGCTTTTGGAAATACACTCAAATGGTTGAATGAGATACAATGTACTTATATATTAAATTCAGTTTGCTATGCTCAGGTAGACACAAAGTAGAGAAATTTAAATAACATGACCTATCACATATGTTTAAAAATTCTACAGAGAAGATCAGTATCAAACTAGAAAATGGACTAGACAGGAAAATACATGGAAATTAGGAATAAAATTCACTAATGCTAATAGTACTACAAGATGAGCACTTAAGGTGTCACAGCAAGAAAAATAGATTGCATAATTTTACCTCAGAGCATTGTATAGTAGCTTCTTTCAAAGGCTCTCAGTATCTCCCACAGGAACTAATATACTTTCTAATGCTGTTGTGTATGTATATATGTGCACACCATATGTATCATATACACCATACACTATATACACACCATAATTTAGATATACATAATGATACATACGTATGTTTTAGGTATACATTAAATATATATGTCTATGTGCATATATGCTTGAATACATACACACGTATGTATGTATATATTTTCCAAATTAACCAGTGTGAAATCTGAGCATACAGCAAGAGATTCATGCAAAGTCTCACACACAATGGGGATCACAACTCCAAAGATGAGGCAGCAGCCTGGGAACTCTGAGCACATGATATTTTATCTTCCTAAAGCTCCTTAATTTAGGAAATGTGGAGCAAATTCCTGCCCCACTGAAGTCAATGACCACAATTTTGATTGACTTCAGTAGCTCCTAGAGTTCACCCACAGCTACTGTTTTACGCTATCCTTACATTAACTTAAAGTATGTCTGACTTGCAGATTATATCAGTACAACTCTCTTATTCCAGAATTACTTTTTTTTTTTTCCCCCACAAGGACTCATGAAGCTTCCAAAATTGTGTTTAGATTATGGCATTTTAAATTTATAACTTCGCTTGTTATGCCTATAATATATTTTATACAAAAAATCACCACAAAAACAACTTAACAGACTGCAGTATTGAAACATCTAGACAGATATTGGAAATTATGTATTCATTGATAGAATAATAGGATGGGTTGTGTTGGAAGTGACCTTTAAAGATCATCTAATCCAACCCCCTGGTCACTGTATTCACTGTCAACTGAATGTAATCTTGAACATCCAGATTTTGTGAGTGCTGCACAATTACATTGGCAGTAGTGACAAGCTATCTTAGAATTACAATACAAAAGTATTAATCATATTTAATCTTAAACCACTTTGTATGAGGAACAATACTTACCAGTGGAGAGATTCAGCAAGTTAAATTTCAGGTGCATGAAGCTGAAGATTAAATTAGAACGATGACAACAAGAAATACAGAAAATGTTGACAAAAATAATTGGTTTTCAGTTCTGGGAAAAGAGAAGATAAATGAGAGACTACCACCTCCATATTCAGTATTCACAGCACAATCCTGGTAACAGGAAAGTCTTGGCAGTTTACTGTCAGCACACGACCCCCAAATTTATTTCTTTTCTTTTGTCTTAAAAGTGTTACTCTGTCTCTCAGTTTCTTCTTTTCCGATGAATCCTTTGAACATACTGGCATCCTGCTCTAGGGCCTTTCTCAGAGAAGAGCTGCCTTTAATCAAAATCCCCCACAGCAACTGAACAACTAATGTGTTAACAGCAACCTTGCAGATTACTTTTTCAGCTCTGTCCTTGAAGTCTGATGGTACCATGAGCTACCCAGGGATATCCACATAACTGAGGCTGACCTTTTTGGCTATCAGGTCCTATGGGAATGGGCAGGGCAGTGGCTGCTGCCTGTGCTCGGCACCCTCGCGTTTAGCGACCTGCAGGAAACACGTCTGCCGTCCAAGATCTGGTGTGTCAAAGCCTTTTGTAGCCACGCAAAGGGGCATTCTGTTTTTCATCCTGCCTCACGCCTGCTTTCTGTGCAGAAGGGGCTGCTATCACCGTGTAGTTTCAGAGCACGGGAGTGTACTGACATGCCCCAGAGTGCGAAAGGAGTGTAACAAGAGTCTGGTAATGTATATAAAGGCGTGAGAACCATGTCAAAATACCTCAAGTAAATCTTAGCTGTCACACAGAAGTTTTAGGCCTCTGAGCAAGACAGGTACTCCAGCTCCTCGCTTTCTTTGCCCTTAAGAGGGCAGCATTACGATACAATGGAGCATCTCTCTGAGTTAACTTTGAATCATCATCAGCTTGATCTATTCTACTTTCCTCAAACTTCGGTTTTATTTTCCTAAGGCTGTGTGAGTTGACTTTGTCCGTTTTATTTTTTCCCGACTGCACAGTTGCAGCCATTTGCCTATTTAGGCAAAGGCTGTAAGAGTTTAATTTTAAAAAGGAAAGGGCCCCTCATATTGCTATGGAACAGTATGTGATAGTGATATATGAAAATAGAAGAAGAATTTGAACAAACAGGAAGCATTTTCATTTTGGACAAGTAACACCTTCTTACACAAAAGCAAGCTCAGAACACTCCAGATATTTCCCTGTTTGTTTTTAAAAACAAATTAAAATTCTTTTGGAGTAGAATAAGTCAAAGAACAAGTCAAGTGTTGAGGTTTTATAAATATATTTTATTTTAGCACACTGCTAAGAGCTAGAACTTCAGGTTTGCAAAGCTTTTAACCCATTAAGTTATTCAGTGCACAGGTAGAGGTGTGCCTCACAGCCCAGCATCTGCATCTGGCACTGACACAGTACGTCCATCCCCATGGAAGAATGGTGCCCGGTCTCCCCACTGGGATAACTCCCTGCTTTTCACAGCATAAACTCCCCATCTGGGAACTGTTCCTTCAATCCGTGACTGACAGGAGGACATCACCCATCCTGACTGGCCCAGCTCAGGGAGCTCTGCATACACAGCTCCTGAGAGCTCCTCTTATCCTCCCCACAGTCTGGGGTAGCCCCCAGAAACACACTGCTGCTGCTCTAACATCACTCTCTTCTCAGGTAGACCCACGTATTAGCCCTTTTGGTGCTGCCACAGTGCACAACCATCGTTAACAACTCCCGAAAAGCCACCACACAGCTCCCATCCTACAGGCGGTTCCTGACAATGCACCACTACCCTTCTGCTTCCTCTTTTATGAATGGATCAATAATCCGATTCAAATACCATGTGGCTGTTTTGGCATAAGGATGCTGTACCTATTTAACTTAAAGGGCCTAGGGTGCATAAAGCTAGCTTCATCCCTGACCCTGCAATCACAGCTTGAAAGAAAAAGTAGTCGGTGGTAGTCGCACAGGTACAACACAAGTTTCAGGGATTTTGCATTAAATTGTACTTTCAATGGGATTCATCACATTTAAAGTATAACAGGGTTGCAGGATTTGGTTCTATGTTTTTAAGTTCAGGACACTTAGAAGGAAACACTTTTGTTTAGGAACCGTCAGAGGAATATGCTAAGAATATACAGAAGAAGGCCTCTGACTTATTACAGAGTGATGCTTTAGTAGATGATGCTTTACAGATCTGACAACACTAATTCATTTCAAGGATATCCTTGTTCTCTAGGAGAGAATGAAAGCTGTCAAGAATATATTTACTTTGAAAAACAGCCACTAGCACTTACTATTTCTTTAGTAGACCTTTAAAAGTTTAGAAAAATACTATGTAATTTTCAAGGCATCACTCTGTGTCACATGGCGTGCCTTGTTACTAGGTAGAGAAAGCCAGTGAACATACTTGACTATTGATCGGGATTTAAGATTTGATTAAATTCTAGCGATTTCAGAAGTTTTACCATTTATTGGGTTGTTTAGCAGCCTTGTTATATGGCACAAAATACGGACACATTAACTTTTTCAGTAGAATCACGCACATAAAATTTATAGCATCCTACTGGGGGTGGGACATCTGATTACATCTGGCACCTCAGTACTATATTAGTTACATTCTCTGTCTCACCAGCATGGAAATGACACTCATGCTGCTAACAAGGCAAGATTCCCCAAATTAAGCCCAAGAGTTCATTAAAAGGTTAAACAGACAGTAATCTACCAAGTGCTCAGAATCTCTTGAAAGCCTGCTTGTTGTTCTTATCACCTCTCTCAGATCTTGTAATCTACCTGAGGCTATTCCCACACAACATTGAAGAAGGAAATTAAAATCAATGATTTTGTCAGAGTGATTAATAGCCAAGACTGATTACTGGACCCTTAGTGAGTATATATTTTAAAACTCTAAATAGTTGTCTAAAGGTACTTTGAAAGATTTTTCTCTCTGAACTAGATTCATGCTAGTAAATGTCTAAATGTCATGACTAAATGTCAAAAGAAATTGTACTGGAAATAGAACTTTTTAGGAAGCTATGCTTCCAAAGTAGACCTGTATGTGTTGTATGTCAGGAAAACTGTGCAGTTTCTATGATCTATGGGACACTGCCTTATTTCTTCTGGGTTTTTTTTAACATACTATTATTTTATTTTTGCAACTTTAAGCATAAAATCCAGAGTAGGACTCCTGAGTTCTCCTTATTTCCCATGCATTGACAGTGTATTTATTGCAGACAATTTAATCACTTATGGTTTCAATTTCTTCATGACTAAAATTGGAATATGTCTAATTCAGACATTCTGGGGATTTTGGAGTTTTTCAAATTACAGGCCTGCATTTCAAGCTTGAGACTTGCTAATGATTGCATGAAAGACAAATCTGATGTATTTCAATACACAGTCTGCACAAAAGGACAGAGCTATTGAACAGACAGTGGGAAATGCCACAACTATAGAACTACAGACTTTAGGATAACAGAACTAGGAAAGACCTAAAGACAGTCATCTTCTTGCCCTGAGGCAGGACCAGTCCAACTACAAGCATCCCAAATAGTCAATTATCTAACTTCTTAAAAATGACCGAAGAGCCACCGTGGCAATTTCTTCCAGTATTTAATGTCTTTACATGCATAATACTCTGAGTTTTCTCTGCCCCCACCATGTCAAAACAAAGTATTTGTTGCTCTAATGCATCCTTTTTTCTTACATCTTGTCCTATTCCTAGCACATACCAGAACCACATCATTGTACACCAGCCTTCTTTCTATTTGAACACTGTTACTGTATGTTTTCCCACACTCTCTTTTTGTCTAGTTCTTAAGGTAAAGGACTGAGGGATTTTGAGCTTGCTTAGCTTTCATTCTTAAGCTGTATGATATTAATTCATTACTTCTTCTTTATCAAATTTGTCCATTTTTTTTTTTTTCCTGGAATACAGGACCAAAACCGGGACACATTGCTTCAATTTTGGTCTTACTAGGACCGAGCACAGAAATAATGAACCCACAGTAGCATAACACAGCAATCTGCTTTCGAAGTAACATGCAAGTTACTGAATTCATTACTATCATCACCATTTAGAGTTTTCAAAATTCTATTCTATCACTCTGATGAGTAGAGAGATCAATTTTTTTTTTCTTCTTTTTACAATCAGTTATCTTTCTTAGGGAGTGATTGATCTTCTATTTTAAAAATGTTTTCTTCTGTATATGTTCATTCCTGAGCGTACTGGACACTGAAAGTGATGCTCCTTAGAGCTGGAATATTAAAATGCTAATAGTAATGCTTATAAATCTTGACTATAAGATCTTATTTTGAATATAAATTGCATTTGATGTTTACTGTTCTGCTTCTGCCTCTAGAGGGTGTCTAGTAATGAGCTGATGAAAGGATAAAAAAAGTATGCTGGATTTTGATAAAAAGGAAGTGATCTAGAAGAATGTATTCTAAAACTCTTAAGTATATACTAAGCCTCAAGAAGATTCCATCATGCTGATGTAACTTTTTAAAGATCTGCACTTGCTTTTCTACTTAGGTCTGTGAAGAAGGTCAGAGCCACCTCTTCTATTTTTAGGAAAACAGTATGTTCGTGTTTACCTATGTTGTTGTGTTGAGCCTCATGCTGCTCTCACGGAGAGGGGGAAATCCAATAAGGTTTAAACCTGTGGAAAGAAAGACATAGGAATGTGAATTTGAGAAAATCTTGTCAGAAAAGAAGAGTAGATTATTTTGTCTACAACAACAGAAATCTGTATCACATGTACTCACTGAAAGTGAGTGTCACTAAAGGTGCTTACTTCCTATTCCTTTTCCTTACATTTATAAAGACCATACCTTGCATGTTGAGTAACGTTCTTTGTACAGCACCTCATGGCATATGTGTGAAAGACAGATAGAGCAGAAGAAAAACAGGAGGTAGGAAACTGCATAGAAAGTATACAAGGAGAGAGGGAGACCTGGTCTGGAAGGTGGATGGAGAGTACATAGGGTTCACGTAATCACAGGAATTGATCACAGACCCAGTCCTTTACCTACAGAGAGATTTTAGCTGTATAAAATCCTGATGTGTGCAAAATTCACAGTAATTTGGAGCAATTTGTATAAATACAGTTTATCTATCAGGAAGAATAAAAGTAAAATGAAGTGTAGAGGGTGGTGCTGATAACTTCTCCCTGGTATCCAGTGATAGGACATGAAGGAATGGTTCAAAACTGCACCAGAGGAGGTTTAGACTGGACATGAGGAAGCATTTCTTCACCAAGAGCGTGGTCAAACACTGAAACATGCTTCCTAGAGCGGTGGTTGGTGCCCCAAGCCTGTCAGTGTTAAAGAGACATTTGGACAATGCCCTTAATAACATGCTTTAACTTTTGGTCAGTCCCAGAGTGGTCAGGCAGTTGGACTAGATGATTATTGCAGGTCTGTTCCAACTGAAATATTCAGTTCTACTCTACTATTCTCTTCTCTTCTCTACTGTACTCTACTCTATTATATTTCTATTCTATTCTATTCTATTCTATTCTATTCTATTCTATTCTATTCTATTCTATTTCTATTTTAAAATTAATAGCTACTGTTTTTCTATTATTTTTACATGTTCTATTTCAGTAATTTAAAGTAATTAAGAAGATGTGTTCCTTTATATTGTGTAACAAGGGTGGTGAAACAGTGGAACAGGTTGCCCAGAGAGCTGGTGGATGCCACATCCCTGGAAACATTTAAGGCCAGGTTGGACGGGGCTCTGAGCAACCTGATCTGGTTGGAGATGTCCCTCATCATTGCAGGGGAGTTGGACTGGATGACCTTTAAAGGCCACTTCCAACCCAAACTAGTCTATGATTCTATATCAATGTATTCTAATTTCCTTAGCTCCTTGTAAGATACTGCTTTTCCTACATGCACAAGAGAGGAGAGAGTGCTGATTTTATTTTGGGGGAAAAAAAACCCCACTTTCATTCATGGTGAACCAATGACTACAGTACTTTGATACGCTATTCCTTTCCATTCATCCATCTTTGGACTTCCATGCTTCTCTTTATACAATTCCAACCTCTGAAGATAAAGATGGTAAATCATGTTCACAAGTCATCCATGACATAGCATGCAGACTTTGATAGAGTTCTGTGAGAAATGATCTTGACGCATCATAAAATCTTCTCAAATATATACACTTTCTAAATTTAAAAACTATCCATAACAGGGTCAATTTTTGAATACATTTTCTTAAAAGAATGGAAAAGTCATGTTCACTGATAATTCTTTATCATCCACTTACCATATTTTTTCCCACCCAGAGATAGATTCGATTAGAAGTATTTTTCATGCCTTAGAGAGCTGCAGTGTGGTTTTATTCAGGAAGGCTGCTTCACAGAAAGCAAATTAACTTACAATTTTTAACAGTGTGTGCTGTATATCATTTAGAATAATGCACAATAAAATGAAAAATAATGGCTGAGGTCTGGTCCCATTGCAGATAATGGCAAAACTGGCATTAAATTTAAGCAGAGTGAGATCTGATTGTTTGAACAAATAGAGAAAGTCTACATTCTATCACTCCTTGACAGAGCCTTATTCCTCTGTGTTCATTTGTTGTCAGATGTAGCCTGTTTTAGGCCCAAATTCAGCTAATAAATAAGCAACCCTCATCTACGAAGCACTTGAAAATGTACTTTTAATGCTTTCTAGAGTAGAGATGAATTACTTGATCAGCCTTATGAAAATAAATAGCCAGAGTTTTCTCATCACAAATGCAAAAGATTTAAGGTTGGAAAATGCCAAATCAAATATAACTCTATGTCTTTGTGGATTTATGGTTTAAGATAACATACAAAGCCAGGGACATGATTAATCAATAGGAGTAAACAGTTTTGTCGAGTAAAATTACACACATGATTTATTTTCATTGAAAAGAATGGCAATTTGCAAATTACAGAAAAAAATGAAGTGCTGATTAAAGGATTATAAAAAAGCTACAAAGTGGTGGTAATGCGTTCCATGCAAATGGAAAGAAATATAGCTGAAAATACAGCTGTAATAAAAAAATCACTGTGCTTTATTTCAGTGACACCACAACTTTAAAATGTTTAATCATTTAAATTATTTTCCAAACACAGATTCAGAGCAGTATGCATTTGCTTTTATTCTAATTTCTTTAAAGATCATATTTTCTAAATATTTTGCTTTGCTGTGACATTTGACTTGCTTTATCATAATGCATTAAGAAGTTTTTCTAAGTGAGGTATACTGTGTCAGATATTTAAATTAGCATTTATTAATACAGCAGTATAACTACTGACTTGAAAAAAGATTATACAATATAGAAAGTGGTGCTACAGGCAGCAGTTTCATACATTATTTAATTATGATTCTTGTCTTTTGTATCTTAATTTCTCATTTTCCCACATGGAGCTTTTTCCTGTTTACAAAATTTGGAACAATTGCAATGGAAAATGTTTGTTTCTGTTGTGATCTCATCTTATTATTAAGAAAAAACATTCTCTTTTTCAGTTTCCAATTTGACCTGACTCATGTTTCTTAACAAAACTGTTGGTGGATATTGCCTTGGAATATTCTTTTCTTTTTTTTCCCCAGCAGAGTACCATTGTGAATGTAATTTTTCTCTGCATGGCTAGGAGGATTGTTTCAGACATCATGTATCATCAGTACGAAAGCCTGATGCTCAGTGATGTTCACTCCCTGTCCCTGAAATATAGCACTGCATATTTATGAGGTGAAGGAGTGTTCATATTTTCAAAAACTCTAAGTTTTTATATAATTATATTGATAATTATGTATAGAGCCCGTACAAATCAATAAACATAGGAAATATCTGTAATGAAAAACTCCTACAAATTTGTTTTTGAAAGCATAGAATACAAATAAAAACTCAATCAAAACAAGACTTTTGAAATATTATGGATTCAAATCTTATCTGTACTTGTTTAATACAACTCAGTCTGATACCTTAATTCATGCAGAGCAGTACCTCGTTCCAACAGCACTTCAATTAGTATCAGTGTTGCAGATTAGGTTTGCACTAGGCTTACTAAAACATATCATATTAACACATTATTTTTCTGTCCATTCAGGCGACTAAGAAAAATATGTTTCACCACCATGTTTAAAAATTATTGTTTTGTAGAATAAGCAAGGGCTAAAGAATATTGACTTTAAGTTAATTAGAATTTGATTTAATGGATTTAGAGGACTGCAAATTAATCCTTTAAGCAGGGGTAAGGCTCCTTGCAAGTGTCTTACTTATACAGGACTTTGTAAGCAACATATATAATATAAAAAATAACTTCAGACATCTATCATCTTCAAGCCTATAGCATGAGCATGGAATTTTTCTTTATGGAACAAGGGGATCTACTTTAGAAACAATGAGGAATTACATAGTTTGAAGGGGGAAGGAACTACTGGATTGAATAGATTTGTTTCCTTTTTTAAAATCTAAATTTATATGATCCTGTCAGATGCAGGTTGTAAATGATCCATTTTTATTTTAAAATGTTGCACATTTCAAGAAACTACTTGCAATATTAATGTTTTTTTTTTAAGTAACAAAGGGAGCAGAATACTAAATTTCAGTATCCATATCGTAAATGTGCCGTTCTGGCCATAATAAATTAATCTTTCTCACTAGCTATTGCTGACTGTAAGAATGAGGTGAGACTCTTGTGTCCTTTTCAAAGCATTTTTGCTAATAAAATTCATCAACGTATCTGATTAAGTCTTTCACAGTCACTTTACATCCAGTAGCTTATTTATTTGGACAATTTCTGGTTTGACACTCAGCCTCCAAAACAAATTAAGCAAAGATATAGAAGGCCATTAAGCAATGCAGATCTATTTGGCCTCCTTTTGCAAAAAGAAAATATAGTGGGATGCAAGACAAAAGAACTAAGCCCAGGAATAGGTGCTGCAAAGATTATCCTGTTGGATTCTATGCAATACCAGTGCAGAGGACTCAGACAATAGTTTATATTGAAAAGCCCCTGAATATACATTATTATCTTCATTTGTTCCAAACTGTGAGCATGAAAATTAGGATTATGTGATTTATCAGATTATATTTTTTTTCAGTAAAACCAGCAAGAACATTTTTATTACATGTTCTTTTTTTTTTTCTTAGCTCTGACAAAATTATACACTCTCTAAAACATAAAGAGTACTGCTTTATTTTCAGAAATGCAGAGAATCCTCACTAAAGTCACCAGGATGGCAACAAAGACCCTTGCTGTGGCCACCAGAGCTCAGCCATGGTCCTGCCCAATATGCCCTTGGGAATCAGTTCTCAGCAGCCCCACTCATCTCTCTTTTTGAGGACAGTTTTGAATCTGACTAATGAATCTCATGGCTGTTTGTTGAGGTCTACTTGTTTCAGAAGCAGAACTGATACTGAAGAGTTGGTTGGGAGAAAAGGAATCTGATTTATAATAGTTATTGATCACTTCCAGCAAAAGTCTTTCTGGTTTTGTAAAGCCAAGCAGGGGCATAAATTGGGAGAGAAGATTAATTTAATGCCTGGGTTAATTTGAGATAAGATATCCATATACACAAATGTCTGTAGGCTTAAGCCCCATTCTAGCTAAAGTTATAAATATTTATCTGAGTGGTGTCAGTGAATGCAGTGTGATTTCTAATATATATATTGGTACCTGAGTGCAACAACAGGTCTTGAGCCTGAAAAAAGCTGGGCGTGAGATTGATTCTGTATGATATAAGTGGCTCCATTGTCATGATGAAACTATTCTATGCAGTAAATGTGGATGCAAATCTTTGTGGTATTAATGCTCAAGTTGCGAGAACCATAAAACATTATAGGAAACGTAAATCAGTTATACGAACTGAAAAAATCCATATTGTTTAATATATCTTTTCTAATATTCTCTGGTTTCACTAAATTTAGATTCTTTAGACAAGACTAATGAAGATAGTTTCTTTTTCAATGCAGGCCTTTCCCAACTTTTTATATTGTCCATCAGACCTTAGAAAAATATTATCTCTTGGATATCCGTGTTCTCATTGATCTGGGTAGTGATTAATAACTGCTGTGGGGAAGAATAATCTCCAGTGGTACTCCAGAAACTAAATGCATTTTTGATAATCTGCAAAATCAGCATGCCATTTTCTTATCAGACCCAAAGGGTTCACTGCAGATTATAAGGTTTAGTGGTCACTTAATGTGTATGGTAAATTCTCCTTTATTCAATTTCTTTTGCAGCATTGCAGAAGAGGAGTGATTAAGCAGTTCCCCACACCTTTTCAGTGGAGATACACCTGACAGTGATAAACTTTCAGTGGAGACTTCTTTCGGTCATCCCACAGTCGCTGTTCTATCAGTAGGCTTCTGCCTGTGCCACTGTTCTCATTCAGAGGACTGACTGAGAGATATGATGAAAATAAGTGGCTTTTGTTTCTAATTTTTTTAATTGGTTTTTTTTTTTTTTTTTTGTAGTAAAGTAAAGCAACAGAAGTCAGCAACTCCAAATGGAGCTGA
>WHYT01013761.1:194632-206230 GCA_009806455.1 Tetrax tetrax | reverse complement strand
AGCTTTTTTTTTTTTTTTATGACCAGAAATCTATAGATCCATGTGTGGATTTTGATTGACCTCTTATCTCTAAGAGTTTGCCTCTTACTGAAATGCCACCGCATGGTGCAGGCAGGCTGTCCCACGTGCTTCCTGTTCCCGCTCCGAGCGTTGCGTGTCCCCCAGGCTGTGGTGATTTCCAGCTCGGGCTGCACCGCTGGGTTGTGGCAGGTGCCTCTCCCGGCTGCTTTGCCACAGCAGTATCCAGACACCCATGCTCAGTCTCTATGCCAGCTTATAGGTGCTTTGGAAATGAGAATATACTGGTCAACTTAGTTTCATTGGCTTACTTGGGGACTGGAAGACAGCCGTTATTTTTATATGTGCTTAGTATACTTAGCTGACCACCTATAGCAGTTTTTTGGCCAGTGCCTTTGTTTCCTTAAGATGCAGGATAAGGAATGAATTAAAATCAATTACTGTATTACTGTACACTCCATATATTTCTTTTTCCTTATAAGAAGTGCCAAACCCAGCAGAAAACAAACCAAACCAAACCAAAACAAAAACCCCAGATGACTGGTTTGAAGGGCGGGTGCTTAGCAGGGAAAAGTGCCCAGGTGTGAGGGAGAGCAGAAACCACAGGTGTGCTGCAGGTGAGGGCGTTTGCCGGCCTCCGGTGAGCAAAGGCATCCCACTAGGAACTGAAACCAATGCCAACCAGGAAACAAAAAGAAATATTCAAGCTGTCCACGTCGGAGACTGCTAAGGAAACAAGCAGGTCAGCTTGGTTAATCATTACCAAGACAGAGTCTACAGACGTTCACTGCTGATCATATGACAGGACCCCATCTGAGATAAGAAAACACCCATCCCAAGCAGGAAGAGTTGAGAAGCCTGGTCTGCTTAGGTGTTCTGGCTTCACTGTTTTGTTGTAGGAGAAGAGACTCCACGCTCCCCCGTTGTTCTCGGAGCTCAGCCCAGCACAGATGTTTTGTTGCTTTCCTGTTCTGAAGAGGAAGTGAGAAATTCCCTCCACATGTGCTCCGGCACTTGGATACTCAGGTTTCACTCCCGATCCAGGAGCCGCCTGTAATGAGCTCTCAGTGGGGCTCAGAGAGGAGCTTCCAGCTGTGCCAAGAGTTGTTTCATTTTGTGCCAAAGGAGGAGGGAAAGAAGAAATCCTGCAAAAAGCCAAAATGTTGATGGTGCATAAATTGGTCTAAGGGTATCACAACTGGGAAAGGCGAAAGAAGAGCAGAAGCAGAGGAAGGCACAAGGAAACAGGATGGGAAACTTTTGTCAGAAGCACTGCACCTGTTTGGAGCCCTACATCCCTTGCTTATTCTTGGGGAGAGATGGTGAGCAGGATGAGAAAGGCGGCCAAGTCTTCGCCAACCTTGCTGTGGTAAGGCATGACTTACAAGCACAACAGAAAGACAGAGACAATAAGATAAAAGAGAAACCTTTACCTCCGCTGCCCGGCCAGCATCTGGTGAATATTTGTAGATTTGTGGCACTCTTCGACTACGAGGCTCGTACTGAGGAGGACTTGAGCTTCCGAGCCGGGGATAAGCTTGAAGTGCTGGATGCATCCTCTGAGGGCTGGTGGTACGCTAGACTCCTCCTGCCAGCAGGGTCAGTCTGTCCTGGCCGCAAGCTCCAGGGCTACGTCCCCGCCAACTACATAGCTGCTGTCCAGAGCATCGAAGCTGAGCCGTGAGTAACCCACCTAACGCACACCGCGGTCTCTTTCCTGTTAGTTAAATAGATTTGGGGCAGGAAGTTATGGCTTTTCTTTTGCTGTGTACTCTGCCACACTCAGTCTCCAGTGGTCCTACTGATGACAGCGCTAGTTGGTGTGTGCAATGAAAAGGCATTGTGGTCACGGGAAAATCAATAATCAAAGGCAATGTTGAGAGGTTTGTTTTGGTTTAAATAATTTTCCTCTCTGATATACCTGTTTAAGAAGCATCTGGGAATATCAGGTTGGTTACCACTGCAACGGTTCATGATTTTTATTCGTATAACAGTAAGTGTGTGTCAGATGCTTCCCAGAGACTGAAAAGATATGACCCTTGCCCCAAACAGCGTTCAGCCTAACCAACTGCAGAGTTACCAATTACACAGAGTTTCAGGAAGCTACCTTTACATCTTACAAATGATGGGTGAGTCTCTAACAGATAGATTTTTAATGATTTCTTCTAAATTATTTGTTTCTTCTCTGGAGGCAAATCTCTACTCTCAGGACAAATATAGTTGGAGTAAGTACTGCAAAGGGCAAAAAAGTGGATATATCAACAGAGTACAAATGGAATTTGTTAAACTTTCACAGAGTTTAGTTATGCAGCCCATGATTTCCTGCCCATTCAAAACATGTCCAATCTTATTTAATACGCAGAACTAGAGCAGAAATTGCACAAAATCAGTTACTTGGCTCCCTGGTGAGGATGAGTAAGGTCTGAGTCAGCCTGGGATGCAGAGTTACTTATGTGTGTTGCAATCAGAGACAGCATTTCCTGAAATAGGTCTGACTGCAATGCTAGAGGTATGTTTTGGCAAAAATTATCAGTGTGGAAAGAGACAGCAGGAATGGCATTCATTATTAGTCTCAGAATTAATTTTGACTTTAGAGGGATGATGTTGCAGCTTTTCAGTTTAATCTCATGTGGACCTGAAACATCCTCTCCGATGATCTGCCTACTGTACTGCCTAGTACTAGGAAAATTGTCTCAGATATGATTACTTCACTCTTTTATCAGCTGTAGGACTTGTGGTAGAGGCATTTTAGGGCAACTATAAGATTCCTCTCTAACCTGAAGACATTAATTTCTGGAGTCTGACCAGCTGTTTCTATTTCTGCATTCCGGCAAAAAAATACCCTTTCAATGGTCATGTTCAAAAGAATTCTTCCAATTACTGAAATTAATCTACAGGGAAGGCATTTTCTGAACCACTAGAGAAATGGTGGTAGGCTCTAATTCAACTCACCTTGGCCTTTGCCCTCTTTCAAGAACTATTTTTATTACAAGTCATCTAAGATTTCTACTTGCTGTTAATGCTTTGAAAGTAATTTTGCTCAGTTATACAACAAAGTCTCAGCTTTTACAGTCCCTCTTATCTTTCTATACTTACAGCATCAAATACGGAGTTTACTTTGCCAAAGTGCATTGTTGCGTAACCTCTGTTTGTTTCTTGTTACAGAATAAATTTTATTTTATTTTACTCTTTTTATATACCTTTCTCCCTTTATTAATAAAGACTAAGTTTTAGCAAAAGATTTTTTCTTTATATATTGTTAACAGAGGGGAAATGGAGAGCTTTTACAGATCAAATGAAGTCATTTCTCCAAAATTTTTGACAAGTGTTTGGTTTCATACCAAAACTAATCTGACTAAATATTTTGTCTTTCCTCACATTTCCTCTTAAGTCAGTTGCTTTAGTGACCTTCAACAAAAATAAGTATTCAAGACTGCCTTCTGTCAGGCCACATAGATATCCTTTCGTATAATCATAGACTAACTCAGGTTGGAAAGGACCTCTGATGGACATGTGAACCAGTCATTGCAACCCAAACATGGCCAAAATGAAGTTATACCCGTTTGCTTAGTGCCACTTCCCATTAAACTTTTCACCTGCATGGTGAGGATTTTTTTCCCTTGTATCCAATTGGAATATGCCTGGCTACAATTTCCTCCAAGACTTCACTTTCAGCCACCCTCTACGTTTGACACATCTGTTATTAAAGTGAAACAATAAGAGCAACAGTAGGGGTGGTATTTTAAAGAACTAACCCTTGTTTTTCCTGAAGTAAAAGAGTGGGGGTGAAAAAAAAATAATTTAATGTCGCTTTACATAAAATTCAATGCTTTAATCATATTATCTGCCTGAACTTTAACTTCTTTCCATTTTGATTTTAATTAGCTTTCTCCTTTGGTGTTGGCCAGTTGCGCATGGCCATGATACAGAGATTTGTGGAAATAGGAGAAGGTTTAATTGTGTCTTTCCATCCTTTATACCAGTCCTTTATGGTCCTAGCACAGAACTGGCAAAGAATGGAAGACTTATAATCTGTATCATATGTTCACCTGCCAACATGTATATATACCATGATATTTGCAGTGTGTTGTTTATGCTTTGGCAGGCAAAGCTGATCAACAGTCTTTGAGGTAGTTGAAGGCACATTCTGTAGCACCAGATAGCTTCTGTATGTCTGTAGAGACAATGGAAATTTTAGCTTATTTCTGGACTGCATCTCTATCTTATTAGATCAAGAAAAACTGTCTAAACTGTTCTGGAAAACAGACTTGATTTGTGGTATGAATATGGCCATTTTCTCTAGCACCTGATTTCAGTGTGATTGTATATAAACTTTTTTTTAAAAGAAATTATTTTAAAGAAAATTTGTGTGCATGGATACTGCATATATGGAATGACTTAGAGATGACAGGGCCACTATGTAAGTTTAGCCAGTCTGTGCTTGAAAGCTGCATGCAGAGTGGTCAGATTTCTTTTGCTAATCATTTCAGTTTTGCTTGTAGCCTTCAAGATATAAAAACCAAAATATATCTGGGCCTTTTTTAATCAACAATTTGATATGATATATAGTGCAGAGCCAGTTAGAGATTGGTAAGTCCATCTGGATCTGTGTTGTCCATTCTGGCAGATGATAATGCTAGGTAATTGCTTGTTCTCTGCAAGTGATGCAGCAGACCATTTTGTCTCCTCACTGAAGTGTCTGTGAATGTTTTCATGGAGAAGGGCTTTTTTGAACTTTTCCTTGGTAAGAGAATGAAGGAAAGAAGGAAAGCAAAAAACTTTTCTTCTTTGTGCTCATGTAGATAACAGTTTTTCTTTCTGGAAGTCTCTTTGACTCTGTCCAGTATGACTGAGGTAGCACTGATAAGGTGGATCAATAACTGGATGAAAGGGAAGGAAGGATTTGCAGTATCTCCAGTCTGGGAAAAACAAAAATTAAATACTTTTTATAACAAAGGGAATTCTCATGTATCCTTGGCTATCAGAATGTTCAAGCAGAACTGAGGAAAAATGAGTTTTCTTTTCTGTGTTGCTTTCCTCAGACCTAAGTTTATTGGTAGAAATTGTGTGCTAAAACTGAAGGGAGACTTTGTTTATATTATTTTTTGCTAATATATTTATATTTTATAATGTAACTAACTTGTACAAAAAAATCAAACACTTCATATTTGTACATAATATCTCAAAAAAAAGCTTCTTTTGTTCCTTCTTTTGGCTTGAGTGATCTCTTCCAGTGTGAATGACTTGGATGAAATCAGTAACGTTCTGTGTCAATAGCAGAAAGGGAAAAAAAGGTAAATCCATGGCTTGGGTTTTGCCTGCTGCAGCACTGTAGTCTAAATGTGTACTGCAAAAGATTACGCATGTCCAAGAAATGCACACCTGCTACCATGAAGGCTGTTTTGGACAGACTGAGGAAACAAGGCCCTTCATTTTTATATTTACCGGTAAAGCATCTTCTCACTGCTGAGCTTTTCTAGCACCTGCAGTACTCCTTATATTAACAACAACCTGTCAGGGTGGAGGGATTGTGAAGAGATTGTGCCTAGTGTCTCTGGAGACAGCTGTCTTCTGGGCCTATCTGGGATCAGTGGGACAAGGCAGCTGGGGGGTGGAAGCATTTGTCTAGCAAACTCTACTCACACAATGAACTTTTACTGTATGAGGAATTAAATCTGTAACTACAAAAACGTTATGTCGCTTAATATCTGACCAAAAGCAGACAGTGGTAATGATAAATTAGCAACTGTAAGAACACTTGGTTCTTTTCTTCTCTCTGCATCACAGGTAGCCATGAAAATCACAAGCCAAACAGATTTTTCGTTTCTAAGCAAGTTTGAGTGAGGTTGCGTCTGCCGCATCCCGTGACTTTGGAATGCTCTTCTTTCTGAGTTTAGTCATTTAACATTTAGAAAAAGAGAGACACCGTCACGTGGAGACAGTCACATAATCTACCTTGCATGTCCAGCAAAGGATGATCAGAAAGAGAAAGTAGACTAACACCAAAATGTGGATTAAAATACATAAATTTCCTTGGCAAGGAGTGTGACCTTGCTGTCTCTGTGCTCTTTCTGTGCCTGTTATTCTGCACTATAAACAGGAACCATAGTAACATATCCACCTCCCCTTATTTTATTACTACCAGTTGTTTTAACTAAACAAGAAAGCGACATAGTGCAAATTGTTATAGACAACAAATACAGCCCAGCTGTACAGTTAATTTTAATGAAGCAAAAATAAAAAAAAAAACACTGTTGGAGTAACATGAATTCTTTTTTTTCTGGAGGAAGGGTGGAGTGTACTTAGAGGGGGCTCTTGCCTGCCATCCTGATGGACCCGTTGGCTGTTTATTAAGTCAGCTTAATTCCATATGTTCATCCCGACATTATTGACACAAGACTGCTGTGCTGAGGGAAGTAAATCCATGCAAATTCCTAGTAGACTAGGTCAAAGAAGATCACAGCAATTACTTTTAACTTTCGTCAGTTTCAGAAACATTCCTTATTTCAGAAAGATTTCTTATGTAGCTATTTCCCAACTGGTGGAAACCGAGCCCCAGACCTAATCAATGAAACTTCACCAGTCAATTCCACAATGAGCATTTTAAACAACCATTTGAAAGCAGAAGTGACTTGTAGGTTATTTTTATCAATCTCCGTAATTCCTTCACCTTCTGTGACCAGACTCAGCTTTAGCTAGTTCATACATTGACTGAATCTGAGTTACAATACATGAAAAATTAAGTGTTCCCTAGGCTGACCTGTTTCAGACTTTCTGCAAAGTCAGGCTAGTGGGGTTTCTTTGGTTCATGGGGGTCATTTTTCAAAGTGGTATTTAGAGTCAAAATGTCTAGAGGCTCTTTTTAAAGTGAAACCTTAGATTCTGCTGAACGCCTCCGAAAACTGAATGTAATCCACTGTGGTTTCTGTGTGCTCTCTCTTTCCCTCTCGTAATTCCTCTCTATTATAGTACAAACTCCTGAGGAGACCAGAATGAGCAGTAACCCTGTACCAAAATGAACTTGTGAAAACTGTTCATTGCTAACATGGCTACACAAAGTATCTGTGGGTTGTTCTCACATTCTTGGAACCTGTTATGTTAAATACAAAAGCTATTCTCATATAGGTTTTTTTTTGTAGAAAAGGTTTCTTTATCACAAAATCTGTATTTACTATAAATCACTAAAATATCTATATATTAACTCATACAAAATTCCATCTTTTCTTTCAATGAATATACTTTATACATGTACATGAATATACTTTATGTATGTGCTTTTGTGTGTGCATGCACATCTACATACGCATGCATAGAGAAAGTTTAGAAGGCTAATACTTTTAAGACCGTGTAAAACAGCTCTGTGAGACAGGATGTGTATTGCAAAGTCAGAAGATCATGCTTCTGATGTTTTTAGACCTTGTGTTCATAGCATCTGAAGTACCCCAAGTTTGGAATGCTATGTGTTATCTGGAGTGCCTCTCTTGAATTTAAACGATTGAATACTAGAAAAAGACCATTAATTTAATCACTTAACTTATTTAGTCATGGTTGAGCATTCAAGCCCATCTCAAACTTTGTCTTCATTTCTGCTCATTTCTTAAATGTTCAAAGATACACTGAACACAAAAGGAGATGGTTTATAGGACTGTAAGGTGTCAGATTTTGTCAAGTGTCAGTACACATCCATGTGTATAGCCATGTCCAGAAAATGCATGTCTCTGTTCAGAAAGGTAGAAGGAATTATGGCATTGTAGATGAGCAATGCAAGTTCATGCAAACTTGTCTAATTTAGTTTACATATTTTCTGGCTATGTAGTTTTCTAAATATACAATATTGTCTATTCAAACTTTGAGAAATAAAGACGTTTCTTCTTACCTTGTCTTTATTTGAAATTAGTGTGTACGTTATACATTATAATGATTATAAACTAGTTTCCATTACCCTCTTGTGAAAGATTTGACGATGAACCATGTGAATGCCAGAAACAATATCCTTCAAACCTACAAACATGGCCGGTTAGCTTTTCTTACAGAACTGTGAAACCCAGGTGGCCTTTACAGTTCCTCTTAGAAAAACAAAGACCATATACTGGTCAGAATAACTCAATAGTCGTGTTTGATGTTTTTCCTTCAGACTCCGTAAGAATAAGTGTGCTAGCCTAGATTAATTGGATTTGAGCAGTGTTGTTGGCAAAAACATTCAGGTATTGTACAATGGTTACTGTTTCCTCAGTAGTTGTCTTTTGATGGCTGTCCATGCAGCACAATGCAGAGCTGAGTGATCTCTGAGCAGGTTTAGAACTGAAAAATAGTAACTAACAGTTCAGCCAGGCTAAGAAATCCTAAAACTGGGCTGATTTTAAACAAATTAGGTCAAGTATCTCTGTGAAGAATTATTTTGTAACATGTAAAAAACACTGTTGGTTATAGAAGACTTTGGGGCTTTCTTTGTGTAGGTTCGTATCTGTACTGAAGAGATTAGGTCATAAAAACATAAGAGATATCCTACGAGGTCAAACCAATGGCCCCTCTAGCCCTACTATTCTGTTTCAGAAAGGATTTTATGAAAAGTGCACAGGCCCATCCACTTTCTTTGATCTCTTCCCTTTGTACTTCACCAGAGGCTGGAACTGTTGTATAAGCAATGTCAGAGGGTACATCACAGCCATGTCTAATTACAGACCTATTGTCAAGTCTGTTTAGCAAAAGCGTAGGTGTTGACACTGCACAATTCTTTATTCCTGTCTGTAGGCAAAGACCAAGCTATGGGAAAAAAACCCCAAAGCCACAAAAACCCCTTTTATCTCTGCAGAAAGTTTTCTATTCCTAAACAAGTATTTGGCTTTTTTTTTTGTTTTCCGTATTGGTGATTGCTTAGTCATGAGTGGCTCAAAAACACCCACGCTCAAAACAAACAGGCACAAAAGGAAATGGTAGCACCGCACAGGTCCCTGTGACATTCACCCGCCCGGTCCTGTACAGACCACACCTGTCTTCCTCACCTAACCTAAAGCGCCCGAGTCAGGCTGGGTGACAAACCTCAGCAACTTTACCCTCACAGATCTACCTGTCAATTCATTTTGCTTCCTACTAAACATGCAGAACTAAACCTGGGATGTGTCCTGTTGTTATCTGACAGGCATTATCTTCTGACAGGGGGCTGTAGCAGAGATGCCTCGTGCAAACATTATAATAATGGTGTAGCCTTCTTGTAGCCTAGTTTAGACAACACAGAATTTAACTCCTTTAATTTTAAAATGGATGAGTAGAGAAAATGTGGTTAATCAGGATTCAGATGTTTTTCTGTAGTAAAACATTTTGTTCCTTTTCAAGTTATGCATGCAAAGTATGCATAGCAAAAAAAAAGAATATAATTTATTAGATTATATTTAAAAACAAAGTACTATTACATAGTTACTGCTACATATGAGAGGAAAAACAATTTTAAATGTTTTTTTTTAGTAGTAATATATGAAACATATTTGAAGATCCTTCTTGAGTTATAACTTTAGAAGTAAGAGATTAAACTTCATAGCTAAGAAGCTTGTTCTTTGTAGGAGTTTTCTTAAATGTGACATTTAGGTTTGCACCTCCTAACTGCCTGAGAAAATCTTAAGAGTTACAAGAAATTAGAATTGAAATCTACATCTTTGCAGTTTTCCATTCTCCAGACATGCCCAGAATTCATCTGGAAATAGCTTTTCAGAAGATCAAACAAAATATTGATCGTGACTGCATTCCATTTCTTTACCCCTTACACCAGATAGAAATACATACAGTTTTTCCATGCTGGTACACTAATCTTAAGCAGTGAAAACTGGAAAAACAAAGCAATTAATTAAATAATAAGTGATGATTCCAGAAAGGAGTTTCACTACTTGACATTTTCATTACTTCTATGCAGACTACTGTATAATCTATAACATTTTACATTATACATTTATCTGCAGTAGTTGGTAAACATTTTCCCTTAGCTTTCTCTCACTAATGCAGATGCATTGCTAGTTTCCTGAAAAATTAATAACATTTTTCTGTATTTATAACACAAACAATTTTGTAGCACACCTTTTCAAACCTCTGTGCAAAAGAAGAGAAAAAAAATATCTGAGACTCGCATGTGGGAATGAATATATACCATGAATTTAAGAAAGGATGAGAACTCACAAAACTCAGTCTTCGTTTTGAAGCTATTGATATTTTCAGTTAGTGGAAGTCTCTGTAAGGGTATATGGAAGGAGTCTCTGCTCCTCTAAGAGCGTCTGGTTAAAGGAGCCATATGCAAGTACATGCAGAGACGAATGTGAGGGACACGTCAGAAGGAAGGTGGTGATGAGGACAAACCTAGTCAGTTACACTCCCCGATAAGGGTATGTGAAGTGCGGGAATGTTTAGTTTCCAGTAAGATTATCTGACCAAGAACCTTGCCAATAAGGAAAGGGAGGGAGACAAACACACAGAAACACCAAACCTGACTGACTGACGTCAACAAAGACAACAACCGGAAACAAGCCCGGTCAGTTGCACTAACTGATGGGCTATCAAGAAACAGCAAGCAAATCCAGAGTTTGGGGGTCCAGGATGGTGGAGGGGGTCTGTGGGGTTATATCAAGTGATGAAGCAAGGTTTAGGAAAAAGGGATCAGAGAGGAACAAAGAGGGGGTAGACAGAAAGGGATATAAAAGGGGCTATTGATGTTTTTACACATTTGTTGACATTTTTGCACCTTTGTTGACGTTTTTACACCCCTTTCATGTCTGGCTGAACCTTGCACCTGGTCACCCCATGCTGTCCTGTCTTCTCATTAAATTCTTTCTTAGCTATCTCTCTGTGTAACCTTAGCCTCTGTCCTATGCGCAAGTTCTGCAAGGGCTAAGTGCCAGCTACTGGAGGGACTGGTGTGACTGGACCAGCAACTGGAGTCATGGGTGGCATGCAGGAACCCCTGGCCTATGGGTCAGTTGCTGGGGCAAGTGGGGTCTTCAGTGCCAGATGCTGAAGCGGGTGGGCGTCCTGGCCACCAGGACTGGGGTCTGTCTCGAAACCAGCTGCTGAGGGGACCAGCGTGCGTGAGGCGAGTGTAAGTGAGATGGACTGGGATCAGGGCAGGGCTGGTGGATGGAGAGATGGGCTGTGCTGGTATTTGAGGGGGGTTCCGCAAATGTGCATGTGCTTGTGAATTTAAAGAGTGTGGATGCGTGCACCGTCATTAGTGACCTTCTGGCTCTGCCAGCCGATGAGCAGGGGAGGGGATTGTACTTGCGTTTTATGAGTCCTGTACGTAGATTCTGTTGAAGGCAGTGCCTTGTCTGTGGCAGTCTGCGTGGTTGGCCGCGTCAGTGTCCTCTCTTTGTGTCCGTCTGTGTGAGACACGGGCTTAGTTTCACCGCTGGTTGAACCTGCAAACAGGAAAGCGACAGCCACGTCTCCCAGCGTGGGCAGAGGCCCTGTGTCCCTGGGCCAGGCTCCAGCAGCCAGGCAGGAGACCCCTGGGCCACAGTGGCTGGAGGAGGCGGCTGCTCTTAAATCTCCTTAGTGGTCTCCTTTACCTCTACTTCAAAAAAGAGAGTCTTGGCTTTCTGT